>MU795189.1:0-44665 GCA_027886305.1 Lentinula aff. lateritia
TTTTCTGGAGATTATTGTATGTAAATTTACAAGCTTTATCAATATCCAATCTCACTTTTATTTTCTCCGGAATATTATAGGCTCAGCCGCAGTGTATGATTCTATGTCAATGATGGAAGTCTGCCTGTGATGTCTGGGGAGTTTGGGATGAAAAAGCAAGTTTGACTCCAACAGCAGATATCTGTCTCTTTGATTTGTCCCCCACAAATTCTAATCCATTTACTTCAGTGATGGAAGTCTGCCTGATTGCTGTGTCACAAAGTGTCAGAGACGGAGTGACTAAGTGGAGCAACAGTGCGGAGTAATGGGGCGAGCAATGGGGCAGAGCAGCTGAGCAAACAGTAAAGTGGAGCAACTGAGCAGAGCGTGGACAGACTGGTCCCAAGATAATGACAGAGAGGTCAAGATAAGGGACCAGGCTGTGGGGGCTGGCTTTATATACATAATCCAATCTGCAAGAAATGATGATATTATAATACTGTACAGTTGAGGAATAAAGAGGGTGGCGGAAGCCAGTAGAAGAAGCATGTAAGACCTGGGTCAGAATTGGTCTTAAGGGTGGATTTGATTTGGTATGAAATGTTTATGTTGTAGCATGCTAGGAGCAAGCTGGAGCTTGAAGGGAGCTACAGGAACCGCGCCTGAGGACAGGAATGACCTAGTAGTACTTCTGGTTACAAGATGTGACCCTTGAAGGGGTTCCTGTAAGACCTGGGTCAGAATAGGTCTTAGGGTAGGTTTGGTATAAGGAGTTTATGTTGTAGCATGCTAGGAGCAGGCTGGAGCTCGAAGGGAGCTATGGGAACCGCGACCGAGGACAGGAATGACCTAGTAGTAGATAGGACGGAGAGATGTGACCCTTGAGGAGGTCCCTAAGGCGTAGGTAGGGAAGGTGGATGTACGGAACCTAGTAGTATTGCGTAGTAGGAGTTGTACTCGCTAGAACGTCAACGTAGGATCGAATAGGTCGTATTGGAGATGGGTCTGGAGTGTCTAAGCTCCTGAGAAGATATACACCCAGGAGGGTAGGGCTATGGGGACTGGGCTTGAGGGTGGACGTCCTCGAGTGTGGGAGATTGTAACAGAGAAGCGATACGTAGTTCGACGTAGGAAGTAGCTTCGACGTTACCTAGATCGAGGTCCCGAAGCTTGTGGAGCAATGGGGGAGCTCGAGGAGGTTTTGGGGAGGTTAGCTCACCAAGGCGTTAGGCATTGGGGAGCTTTAGTATTGTTTGAGGGAGCTCGGAGACTCACTCAGATTGCTTAGACGTGAAGTAAAAGCATGTATTGGATCATATAGACAATCGTCGAGACAGTAGACAAGAGTAGAGAGAAACAGAGATAAAGAAACAGAGAGTAAAGAGAAATCCGTATGGTTAGCAGGTACAAAGGGACAGGGACTGGACCTATGTAAAGGGTGTGTGTTCAAAATATACCAAGCTGGGGGCGTTTATGTTACCGAGGATACTTATATAGGTGGGATGAATGGATAAAGAGACATTGTAATAAACGAGCATCTAATGGGGATGGCGTGAAGTGCGGAACCCATGAGGCTAAATTGATAGGGGATTGTCCGGCGGCATACACGAGTCTCGGGACTGTTGCTTCAGATGGAGGTTAGTATTGGTCGGGAGGTTGGCTAGGGTTCCGTGGTTCATGGGGGTTTCATGGGAGGTTATTTAGGAGGTGGAGAGGAGCTTGTAAGTGGTTCTGGGATGTCTAGGAGGGTAGCAAGGGGAGCTTTTAGGGACAGGGCATGACAGTTCCTAGAAGGTCCAGAGAGGTCCCTAGGATGATAACCAGTGAAGATAGAGGTAACCGGGAGCTAGGAGATGTAGGAGTGTTGCGTAGTACGGATTGTAGTAGCTAGGAACATCAACACAGGATCGTTATAGCTAATAGATGGTGTGAGCTTCAGACGTGGGAGTGTCACAAAGCATCAGTGATGGGGTGACTAAGCGGGACAGCGGTGCGGAGCAACAGGGCAAGCGGGGGAGCAGAGCGACTGAGCAGGCGGTAGAGGCGGAGCAACTGAACGGAGCATGGACAGAATCATGTAGACAATCATTGAGACACGAAACAGAAGTAGAGAGATTGAGATAAAGAAACAGAGAGTAAGAAAATCTGTATGGTTAGCAGATACAAAGGGACAGGAACTGGACCTATGCAAAAGGGTGTGTGGTTCAAAATATACCAAGCTGAGGTTTAGGACACTACGGAGCTGCTTAAATGGGTACAGGTAAGTAAACAATGGAACAGTACATAAACTAGGCAATCGAGATTGGTTACTAATGGGGCTAGGGTGTTGTACGTAGTTGGGGAGGTCCCTAGTCTCTAAGGAGATGGTGACACTGGCGTCCCTGGAGCTTTGGTGGTTATCGAAGAATGGAGGCATGAAGAGGTAGTGTGAGGGAATGAAGGTATCAGGAGGTAGTGTGAGGGTTCAGAAAGAGAAATGGGTGTTGATGGAGGTTGCTAAGGAGCTGCTGAGAAGTTCAGGGATAGGCAAAGTGGGTCGGGGCATGACAGAGAAGGGTAACAGGTGGATTAGTAATTGATGAAGGGGGTGCAGGTGGATTGGTAATCAAGGGGGTTTGACAGTGATGTAACATGACGATGATGAGATGGAGTATTGTAAAATTAAGGGTGTTGAGACGGTGAGAAAAGGAAAATGATAGGGGCTTCATACTTCATGACAGTGCTAGACTAGCTACTAGAGGCTGTATGTTTAATACCTTCAGGGTAGGGTGTTAAGATCATGTATACTGGTAAGCCATGCCAGGGGCCGATCAGTAACTAAGGGCGGAAGCTGTGATGGGACAGTGGTGAAATTATTAACAACACCACCGTTACGATGCTAGTCCCCGGAGATTGAGAGTAGAGAAGGGAGGAACCAGAAGCAGCCAAGCTGACATGGCGGTAATGCCGACGATGAGGAGCAAACCAATGAATGTCGAAGTCCTAAGGTAGAAATAGAGGGTATCAAGGTTGATACAAGTGGCCTGAGTTGAAGAGAGCAATCTAAGTTGAATAGGATGATCTAAGTTGATAATTAAACTGAGGACTATAGTATTGTACAGGTAGTATTTATATCTATGGATCAGCGCATCGGGGCAGAGCGCCAGACTAACTACTGGGAGTTATATGTGTAGTACCTACAGGGTAGAGAATAAGACAATAAGGAGAGACTAGAACAAATGGGTATGTGTAGTGAGAAAGAACAATAAGGAAGAGATTACAATAAAGAGTAGATCTCAGGATACCGAGCGGCGAGGCGGGGGGGCACCGAGGCCTGGACTTGACATAGGGACCCTTCCATTCATGCCCTTTCTTGATCCGGACATAATTGTAGCCCTAGTACATATCAAACATAGTGAAATGTTGCGCTCTCTGAAGCCGGCTAATGATATCAGCCACTAATGGGAGACAATGGCAGTTCTTCACAGTGTACTCATTCAGTTTCTGGTAGTCCTGAATGAAGCAAAGTTTCATACTATGGAGTGTATTTATGATGCCAATGGACACCATGTAGGCTCATATATTATCTCCAATGCAGTATCTTTTTTCAGGTGGTGGCTTTAACAGGTTATTCAGAAGATAATTGAATGTGTTTCTCCAGATCAGCTTGGATTTGTGCACAGTTTCGAAGGAAATGCACAAGCTCTTGCTACTCATTAATTTGGATGCTGGGTTTTTCAGTGCACTCTGAAGCATCTACCGGAGGCTATGACTGCTGCATTAATAGAAGAATTGCAAGCAAGTGCTCTCCTTCTTATGCAGAACCAGTTTGGTGCAAGCTTTCTTCTGGTACATTATCAAGTTACTGATATTGGCAACAGAACTATATTATCCAGTTTGTGATTGAACATGCAAAGACCCAAGACAGTGCTACTTTTGTAAACAAGTTACATGGACAGCTACTCATCATGGCTCAACATAAGTTTGCCCCAAATGTCTGTGAGGAGGCTTTGACATTTGCTCACCTAGAGACTCGCCGTCAACTTATTGATAAGATACTCTCCCCAAAGTCTGAAGGAGCAGTGGTCCTCTCAATGATGAAGGACCAATATGCCAGTATGTATTGAAATACCTTGTACTGCTGCTTGGATGACTACTACCTTCCAGAGACTATGTTCTTCAGAAGGCAATCTGTGTTGCGGATGCAGACCAACAAGAAAGGCTCATCTATCAAATTGATCCTCTTACTGCATGCAAATCATCATAAATAACTGCCTAAAATGTTGAATTGATGATAAATCAAAAGGAATTTTTTTATCTATGAATTTTAGCAATTTTATTAATTTTGTGTTGAACTTATGGTGAATACATTTTTTTGGAATCTATAAATCTAGTATGAAATGCAATTTGCTATATAGAAAAAACAGCATTTTCATGATAAAGTAACATAAGTATTTTTGTGATTATACTACACTTTTGATAACATAATCTTGGTGTAACAAAATCGCATAAAATAAAATCAGCATTAATCATGAAACTTACCTTGATGTTCTATGTCCCTAGTCACAGCAGGAGGATGAGGTTCCAACAAATGCAGCCATGGATTCCCTGGATTATAGTGTGAAGAGGAATCTAGGGTATTCCATACTTGACAATGGAGGTTGGTATCAATGGAGGTTGGTGTCACAAAGCGTCAGAGACGGAGTGACTAAGCGGAGCAACGGGGTAAGCGGCAGCGCGGAACGACGGAGCAGGCGGTAGAGGCGGAGCAACTGATCGGAGCGTGGACAGACTGGTCCCAAGATAATGACAGAGTTATATTAGTATCGTAGTTGTAAGTACTAGTAAGTAGGCACATACCTGGTCCCAAGATAATGACAGAGAGGTCAAGATAAGGGGCCAGGTAGTGGGGGTCTGGCTTTATATACACAATCCGATCTGCGAGAAATGACGATGTAATACTGTACAGTTTGAGAATAAAGAAGGTGGCGGAAGCCGGTAGAAGGAGAAGGGTAACTGATGGATCGGTAATCGATGAAGGGGGTCAGGTGGATCAGTAATCGATGAGGGTTTGACAATGGTGGGACGTGAAAGTGATGGAGTGATGTATCGTACAAATAAGGGCGTAGAGACGGTGAGAAAAGGAAAATGATAGGGGCTACGTACTTCATGACATGGACTTCAGTCCGATTGGCAGTACTGTTGACTTTGGTCCAGTACATACCGATCTTACTCCTTCCATCCCAGATGTGCGCAAGCACTCTATCCATCCTCCCTACAATCCTCCTCACAATGCTACGTCCCTTTGTCTTTATAAGAAAACAAGGATGGCCATTCAACATGCACGTGATATTGGTGTTCATGCGACTGCCAAAGTCATTCATGCTCTTGAGCCATCTGGACACATTTTGGAGTTAGTGTCATGAAGTACGTAGCCCCTATCATTTTCCTTTTCTCACCATCTCTATGCCCTTATTTGTACGATACATCACTCCATCACTTTCACATCCCACCATTGTCAAACCCTCATCGATTACTGATCCACCTGACCCCCTTTCATCGATTACCGATCCATCAGTTACCCTTCTCCTTCTACCGGCTTCCGCCACCTTCTTTATTCTCAAACTGTACAGTATTACATCGTCATTTCTCGCAGATCGGATTGTGTATATAAAGCCAGACCCCCACTACCTGGCCCCTTATCTTGACCTCTCTGTCATTATCTTGGGACCAGGTATGTGCCTACTTACTAGTACTTACAACTACGATACTAATATAACTCTGTCATTATCTTGGGACCAGTCTGTCCACGCTCCGATCAGTTGCTCCGCCTCTACCGCCTGCTCCGTCGTTCCGCGCTGCCGCTTACCCCATTACTCCGCTTAGTCACTCTGTCCCTGACGCTTTGTGACAGTCCATAGAGTCTGCATCAGCTTGGACAGTGTTTGCATTCTTCTTAGCCTTCTTGTTCTTTCCACTGCCACACTTACACTTCTTGTTGGAGTCATCGTTCCCACTCTGTCCCTTCTGCTGCTGGTTACTATTGTTACCATGCTGCTGTTGGGAGAACTTGGGATCATTTCCCTTGCGATGAATGTTTGAAAACTTGTTCGCGTTCTGTGGTTGGGAGTTGCCAATGGTGTCTCCGCTGAAAGCATTCATAACTGTGATACAAACTTTGGTGAGCGTCAATCCCTTGAGCTCATCAGTACTGGGTTGAGACATAGTCTGGACAACGACAGAATAGCGTGATGGAAGCTTAGATAGAAGGATCAGAGCTTCAAGGTGGTTAGGGATGCCAGTGTCAGCATCATCCATACATGCGAAAAACATGCCAATGTCAGTCATAGCTGTTAGTGGGTTTCCCTTGTATGGAATCTTGACAGCCATGGCAGCAGCGAAGTCATTAAAGACTGTGTCTAGACCTTTGGCTTTGTAGGTTTTCTGCAAGAATTCCCACAGCATCTTAGCTGTGTCACACTCGTCCTTAGTAAGGATGCGGATTGACGGAGAAAGGCGGAGGCAGATATTGCCAACAGCCTTGGTGTCAATCTCCTTCCAGGATTTGAAGACATCGTCATATTCCTTCCAAGTTTTGACACTGTCGAGGTCTGTTGTATCAAGTGGAGACAGCTCGGCAGGCGGGTCAGAAGTAATGGCTGACCCAAGCCCTAAGGCTTGGAGAAAGGCTTCTATTTTGGAGATCCAGGTGTCGTAGTTATCACCTTTGAGGGTGGTGGTAACAGCGGTGAAGAGTGCAGAAGACATTGTAATTTGGATAAAATCAACAGAGATATCAGCATGCAATTCATAAACCCTCAAGACAACAGATGGAAAATAAAATGGCATGAATGTTATTGCCAGTAGTGACAAGCTGCGACGTATGTCTAGCAAGCTGTCATCTACAGTATCAAGCACTCTTGGGCAATGTCATAATCAGCACTGTTAGGTGCAATATTGACTTCAGCGCCAGAGGCAATGTTCCAGGTAAAGGTCTGTGTCAGAGACAGCAATCAAATAGATGTGTCAATGACAACAGTAGACCAGAGAGCGCTGCGAGCTTAGAGCTCAGCAAAGTGTTCATCCAGGGCCCATAACCTGTTGAGCAGGCAAGGGGTGCATAGTGGGGACACTCTCCAGCACCATACCTGGGTAGTAGAGCTTAGAGTCTCAGTGAGGCAATAAAGATGAGAGAAAAACGAGTTGGATTCCAGTACAGGATACAGCCTGTTTATATACATAAATGTACGACAGTATTACATAAGGAAGTACTGAGGAATCCACATATAGTAAATGACTACATATGACATAGTATAACACATGATCATATTAGTGGCGTGTGAACTGCATAGCCGGGTTCATGGAAACCAGCGGTACATGCCGGTAACACTGAAAGGACTCACAAGGGAACCAAGATAATAGGAACCGACTATGATTGGAAGATGAGAGGTACAGAGAAACTCTAGGATACAGGATGGTATCTGATATGAGTAGATGGAAGTAAGACGGTGAGGTCGTCTGTAGAGTAAAGGTCACTATATATACTGTGACCCACATGTGACTATATATGCGTATTAGTAAACAGTATGTTTACATCCCCACCCATCTAAAAACAAGTAAGGATAAGAAGGTGAGTACAACTAAGGAAATATTAAAGGTTAAAATGGGACAGAGCAAAGGTTATAAGGCAACGGATGTAAGTAAATCATCAGGACCATCACCGCCGTTTCTTACCCAATCGTCCAGAGCCGAACAATCATGAAGCGCGGTGTAAGACAGCCAACGATCTTCGGACGGAGCCTGGTCAACCCATCGCACCAAAAATTGCCAACCTCTTCCCCGGCACCGGGAATCCAGAATACGGTCAATATCGAATTCTTCGTAACCATCAACGATGGTGGGTTGTGGGATCCGACGCTCTCTACCTGGGAATAGGTCGGTGTCGTTAGCAACATAACGTTTCAATTGGTCGACGTGAAAGGACGGAAAGGCATTGGGTTGATTCGGCATGTCCAGTGTGTAATGGGACGTCTCGGGAAATGCCCGGATAACTTCATAAGGACCGTCGAAACGAGCAAAAAATTTCGCTGCCCTTTTTTCACCAGCCTTTTTGAACACCTCGCGGCGATGGTACGTGGAAAGCATAACAAGGTCCCCTTCTTCAAACAATTCACAGGGGCCTCTATTTTTGTCTGCTTGGTAGGCCTGAACAACCTTTGCTAGGGTCAAATTGTCTTTGGCCTCCCGGACAGTTAAATTAATACCGTCCAAAAATTCACGAGCATCCTGAGCATCCTGGGAAGGGTCCTTCGTGCCCGCGGATGCAGAATCGTCAACAATCAAGGGAGGTATGACACGTGGAGAGCGCCCGTAGCGTAATTCAAACATTGAGAGACCGGTAGATGAATTCACGGAGTTCATAATGTCGAACCGGATTTTTGGTAAGGCATTGACCCAACCCATCTGGTTACGCTCGACATAGAAACGAATAGCCTGATTAACGGTTTTATTGGATCGTTCGCTGGAACCGTCAGTCTCGGGGTGGAAAGATGAAGACATCTTGATTTTGACGCCAGTCATTTTGTTTAATGATTTCCAGAAATCCGACACAAACAACTTGTCACGATCCGAAATCCATTCCAAAGGCAGACCGTTATCGCAATACCAATGGTCAAAGACCAGCTTTGCCAGTGCGGGTGCCGTGAGGTCAGTCGTAGTGGGAATAATCTTCAAATCTGATCCTAATCTATCAGTCATAGTTAGAATGCAATTATAACCCTGGTCCATAGGCAGCAGACCAATAAAATCCATTCCGACACTGTCACAACGCGATTCTGGGACAGGTAATGGGTGTAACGGACCTTTGCCATTCCTAGCAGTTCGACCTTTATTACGTTGGCAATCCTCGCAACCAGGAACATAGTATTTGTACAGATCTCGGCGCATGTGAGGCCAGTAATAAGAGTCCGCCAGCATTGCGTAAGTTTTATCAGCACCGAAATGTCCACAGGTATCATGGGCAAGGTGGAACAAATTTTCTCGCAAGGACAAGTAAGCAGGGATCACGAGGCGGTTTGACACAAACCACAGACCATCTTTGTGAGTAACATTCGGGACAAGTGAGCCCCCTTCAATGAGCTTTGTGACGAAAGGATCTGTCTCATAACCAGCTTTGATATGGGACAAAAATTCCTTGTCTGCAGACAGGGACAGAACCGAAGCGCACAGAAAAGGGTTGGATCTCCATAAGTTTACATTCGAATCCGAAACGGGGCAAGGATTTGCCAGGTGATCAGACGGTAAGGCACCTGCACGTATACGGCTCAGGGCATCGGCAGCGGGGTTGTCCTCACCTGGAATATATGCAATTTCAAGGTCAAACTGGCTCATATGCACTTGCCATCGCAGCTGACGGCGACTCAGATCCTTTTGAGACTCAAAATTCTCCAAGGTACGATGATCGGTGAGGACATGAATGCGCATTCCCAAACAATCTGTACGCCACTTACGCAAGGAACGGACAATTGCTAAAAGTTCTTTTTCATGCACAGGGTAGTTCAATTCGGCACCTGAGAACTGGGCAGAGTCAAAGGCAACCGGACGAGCACTATCAAGGGTAGGGCCCCACATCAACACCGCACCATGACGCCAGTCGCTAGCATCGGTGACGAGGAAAATTTTGTTATCACCCGGATTATTGTGGTCAATAGTTGTAAGAACCTCACGACTAACTACCAATTCTTTGATGGCAGCAAAGGCAGCCTCGTGTTCTCGGGTCCACTCAGGGAACACTTTCTCGCATTCCTTCTTTGTGAGAGGCGTCAAAATCCGAGTATAATCAGCTAAGTTCACCAGATAACCTGCAATAAAACGGACCATTCCCAAGAAGCGGCGTACTTCTGAAGCAGAAGTCGGCCTCGGATAATTAATGACAGCTTCGCATTTAGAGGACTGTGCCTCAACACCCCGTTGAGATATGTGATGACCGAGGAAATCAAGTTCGAGCTGGAAAAAGGTACATTTCTTAGGATTGCAGAACAGTTTAGCTTTGCGGAGTGCGTCTAAGATTAATTCAACATGTCGCGCATGTTCATCCTCGTCTTGAGACCAAATAATGATGTCGTCTAAATATACATGGCAGAATCGCCCTATGTATTCACGCAGAGCTTGTGTTACACGACGCTGTTGGATCGCTGGAGCATTTCGTAAACCCTGTGGCATGACAAGCCATTCGTATTGACCTAAGGGGGTTTGCACAGAGACCAGGGGAACCGAGGCAGGGTCCATCCTGCTCTGAAAAAAGGAATCTGTCATATCCATTTTTCCCCATATGCGACCTTTTGCACAATCGGCCAAGATGGAATCAATACGAGGTAATGGGTGACGATCTGGTACTGTATTCGCATTTAACCTTCGGAAGTCATTTACCCAACGTGGCAGGGCAGTAGGGTCTGCCTTAGGAACCAAAAATGCCGGCGACGAGTACTGGGAAGAGGAGGGACGGATACGACCTGCTTGAAGGTGCTTCTCAATCAAAACGGACCATGCCTCCCGATACTTTCTTGGTGAAGCATAACCACGAGACTGCATGGTCATATCAGCTTCTTTCAATGAAATATTACATGTAATATCCGATGGTAGTTCGTCAATGTGTGGTATATCACCAAAGACATCGGCGTACTGCTGCTTGATATCCTCACCATGCTTTTGTAAACGCTCAACAACAGATAAATGCTCTATTCGTGAACGAATAGCAGCTACAACATCGATAGGTGAAACAGGATCAGAGCGACGTAAACGAGGATGGTCACGAAAATATGCGCATAGTTCTAATATAACTGACTTCTTTAACTCCCAGCTCTCTTTGTAAGTAGCTACAATGGCTGCACGCCGTTGCTTAGGAGTTGAAGGAGCAGGAGAAGGAAACGGGATCGAGGGATTCATAAGATCAAAACCAGAAGTTTTGTCCATCACAGTACGGGCGGCATAATCGGTAACAAGAAAATTATGTGCAAGAAAAGGAATACCAAGAATCATAGGATAACACAAGGAAGGAACGACAAGAGCGCGAACCTGGCGAGAAGACCAGCCGCCCGAAGGATCATCCAAAGACAATTTGCAATAATGGGTAGCGTGAAAAATTTGAGGTGAACCTTCGGACATGGCAACGGACATGGCTTGAGGGCGGTGAAGAGATCTTTGCTTTAAACCTAATTCGGACACAATGTCAGATCGTATTAGGACAAAGGGACAACCATCATCGACGAGAAGAGGATGAGACACTTCGTTCGTAGTACCACGCAAAACAGCATTCCAAATGAAATGGGGTAGCTCAAAGGGCATTGAAGAAGCACATACATTGTCAACATTTCCACCAGACGTGGTTCCCGAAGACTCTCCGTCAGCATCAGTGGAATGAGCAGCAGGTGCGGACTGAGATTGACGACGCGAAAGTGGGGAGGGGGAGTCAGAGTCGTCAGACCAATCCACTTCTTCATCCTGATCATCGCGTGTCAAACGCTGATGACCAACCACTGGTGCAACAGCGCGCATAGAGTATTGGTCGGAAACAGGTGTAGCACGTCGGAACGAAGGACCTGCATAGGAGCCATATACATCAGTACCTCAGGCCACAAAGGCAACAGGCCTTGCACCGTATATAGCAGCAGTGACAGGAGCCTTATTTCCGACATATGCGCTGATATCGTCAAGCGGCAAACCTTGGATGGAAGCAACAGAAGATGAAGACGAAACTGTGGCAGCTTGCTTGAGAATTGCGTTGTAGAGAATCGGACGGCCAGTAGACTTGTGGGCAGCAATAGCCCAATCAACCATTTCAGTCGTGAGTGGGCGCCAGGGAACGGATAAGGTAGCACCAGTACATTTGTCCAAATTGGAGGCACAGGAGCCCCAAGCAGTACGGCATTTGACACAGGCATTAATTCGTGCCAAAAGCTCACGCTGTTCCTTCTGCATAGGCTCAGGCATCTTGCTAAATGCTCGCATATAAAAGGGACCAGTTGAAGAAGGAGCGTCCCCATTAGAGCGTTTATTGGGATGCCCTACAGGATCGCTAGTGGCCGTGCGTTTATGAGGCGGGATGGAAGCGTTGGAGGATGAATTGGACGTCTGGTTTCCGAAGTTACCGCGACGACCACCACGATCAGCAGCCGTGAGGCGGGCCTTGAAGCAAACCTCGAAGTCACGACAAGCATCAACCCATGCTTTATACGTAGTTGTCTCGTCTACCACAACGCCTTGTTCAGAAAGGATGGCAGTAAGAGTCGGAGTAATCCCGCGCACAAGAATGGTGAGAAGTTGTGACGGAGTGAAATAGTTTCCTACACCCTTAAGGCGATTGTTGCAACCCTCTACCTGGGACAGGTATTCGTCGAAGCAACCCACGCCTCCAACAGACATGCGTAATTCATCACGTCGGGCAGCATGAACCTGAGCCCAATCATGACCACAGAATTTGCGGCGGAGTACATCGAGGAAAGGGAAGGTAGGAGGTGCGGAGGGATCATCAACATCCTTGAGTTCGAGGGCAAGAGACACATGAGCATTCCTTTCGGAACGAAACCAATCACGATGGACACGAGCCGGGAACACCTCGGCTATAACCTCACGAACATTTTCAATGGAGTCTGAAGAACGATTCTTAGCGTAACGACGAGCTTCTTCATACAAGTCATCCAAATCTTCTGGAGACAAGATGGCAGCTGTCTTAACGCGAGGACCGTACTTCCCGGAGCTGAGCTCGATATTACCTGACTCATTGAGGCGAGTGGTCATAGTGTCGTCGTCAGATGAAGAATGCGATGAAACAGGAGAGTTTTTGGGAGATTGAAACGAAGCAGACGCCGGCGAGTCTTTGGTAAGAAGACCAGGTGAAGATTGAGGCGTCGAAGATTTGTCAGGGTGTATGGGATTGATATTGGTGCTTTCGATGTTCGTCGCACTGCGCAGGCCTTTTCGGGTTCTTTTGTCAGCCAGCGTTGTAATAGAACGAAATTCTTCAGAGTGCATGTTAGCCAATCGATTCAAAAGAAAAGAAAAGGATTATATGCGTGTAACGTGGGAACAGGCTGAAGACAAAACAAATGACACGAAAGACGAAGGGACGAAGAACGATGTGCGAGGTGCGAGGTGCGAGGTACGAGATACTAGGTGCGAAATACGAAGTGCGAGTGACGGAACACAAGCGTCGAGTGATACGAGAATTCAAAAATCACAATCCGAATATCAAACGAGAGCACGAGGATTGAATTGTGCGTTAGGCGAGAAACTCGCCCAACTCAATCAAGTGTGGTTCGTATTTAAAAAAAAGTGGAAACCAGCAGTACACGCCAGTAACACTGAAAGGACTCACAAGGGAACCAAGATAATAGGAACCGACTATGATTGGAAGATGAGAGGTACAGAGAAACTCTAGGATACAGGATGGTATCTGATATGAGTAGATGGAAGTAAGACGGTGAGGTCGTCTGTAGAGTAAAGGTCACTATATATACTGTGACCCACATGTGACTATATATGCGTATTAGTAAACAGTATGTTTACAGTTCAACATCCAGAACATTGCCTGTCTCATAAGCTCATTCATTGAGCATATCCTCCCCCTCTCAACACCACTGTGGTGTAGAGTCAAATCAGACTTTGGAAATCAACTCCGATTTGTGCGACCACCACCAAAAGGAAAAGACCAAAACAAGAAACTACACCAACAGAAACTAGTAGAGGAACACAAAAACAAGCTGAGTATCCTCCAGTCCTCTGCCACCAATATCTGTATATATATTGATGGTTCACTCAAACCTCTGCACTAAGTGAGGAGAGCTGGGGCTGGGCTTGTTGCCGTAGTACCAGAATGAACATGAGATCTTCAGTCATAGCATTGGACTTGGAATCCATGCGGAAGCATATGTGATGGAGAAGTAGTAGCACTAAGCTATACTGTGGGAATGGCTGCAAAATTCTCTGCTACAGACATGTCAATCACTCACTGGCAATTCTTTACAGACAGTGCATCTAGTGTTGATGCCATCTTCGACACTTCACCAAAACCAGGACAAATATACTGCTCAAACTTTTATTGCAAAATAATGGATTTCCTGGACTCCGACCCATCACACACAGTGGAAGTAGCATGGGTACCCAGCCATTTAGGCATCCATGGAAATGAACATGCGGATTTCCTTGCTAAGGCAGGAACGGAACAGAAAAATGAGGCAGTGTGGAATAGATCACTCTCTAATGCCCGATGAATGAATAAGGTATGGGCGGAAAGGGAATGGAAAAAGTTGTGGAAAGTACGGCCTGTCCGAGGTTGTTTTGCAATTGCCAACCAGATTCCACCTTTGCTCAAACCCACGGCATGGCTCAAAGACACACCAAGAGAGCTATTTGGACATCTGATGCAATGTCGGACAGGACATGCATACACAGGCGAGCACTATTCACAGTTTTCACCTCATGAGAATGTTAACTGCCCATGTGGTGAAGAACTGCAGACCCGCGAACACATACTCAGGGCATGCCCCAAGTATAGAGATCATCAATACATCCTGCAAAAAGTGTTCAATGACATTTGCTTAAAGGACATATTGGGAACAAGCAAGGGCATTGAAGCTCTCACCAAATTCCTCGATGAGAGTGGGGCCTTCACCAGAATGGGTAGACGCTGACCAACACCCACCAAACCCAGCTATACACCACTGGGGATCTGGGAGGAACTCGAAATCATATTCCATGAGACCGAAGAAGATAACATAACTTTGGAGGCTGACTGGCGCAATGAGATAGTGGATTCCACCGACTCAGGCACTGAAACCTAACCACGGCAACATGCAAAACCCAGCCATGGGTGGGGCCTGTACTTATTTATTTTGAATACCTCGAGACCTATGCACATCTGGTCGAGTACATTACATCCTCCCCACCTACATACACGCTACTCAGCCACATGACCCATAGCTACACCATTCCACACAGACCCATACCACGACCAAGACACGAGGAATGGAGGTGGACAACAAACTAGCAATTCTCGTCGCACCTCCCCGCGCCTTAGTACCATAGTCTTATTGACTTGCGGTCAATGAAGAGTTTTTTAAAAAAACCTGAAAACATTCAAATATTGAGTTAATCCAGCCGCATCTCGAGCTCAGATGGAGGTCGCAATCAGGGGCTTCGAATGTGCTTCAGCGCATGAACGGGCAGTACCGCCATGGCATGGACGCTGGTCTAGTAGTTAGCACTGGCAGAGGTAAATCAGCAAATAAAAACAGAATATCAAGGCATCGCTACCTAGTTCGAGGTCCGAAGGTCGAAATGACGAAGTATATACCTTTGAGACGTTTCTCTTGCGCTACAGCCTACATCTTGTATTGATCATGATGGCGTGGGTCTAAACATTAACTTTCAAGTTGTACTCCGAGTGCTATTGCACAGGCGGGAAAAACATTCCCCATTTGGTTCCAACAAGTCCTGAGTACAGTATCGCATTGCCATGAGTATACACCATCCATTACACTGCTATACAACCTCGAACAGGGCATGAGGGCCTCGAGGCAAGTCATTCCCACTCGGGATGTAGTCAAAATAATTGATTACAGCTGGGTCCGACCTTAAATCGGACAGAAGAATTTTGTGTGTATGGTTGGCTCTGGGATTGGAGTAAAGCTCAGCAGAAGGGGGCGGGGGCAATCTTGAGGTTTCGCGATTATGAGTTTAGGACGCTCCCCCTACTGGTACCTTTTCGTAAGTTGTGCCGTCGGGAAAGATGCGGGAGTAGTGCAATCGTAATAGAATGGTATTTTTCAGATGATATCACCAAAGTCAGGCAGGAATTACTTGATTATCAGCATGATCATGATCACTTCAAAGAAGTTCGATTTTTTGGTCGTTTCGTCACAGGCACTGAGTTATTGACCTGACAGAAATTGATATGCGAAGAGGTTAGTGAATATCTACAGGGCGTACACAAGGCGCACCTCAAATGTTGTGTCGGTCATCTCCAAGCTTGAGGAGAACTGTGTCAAAGGAAAATCAGCCACCAGATTTAGTATGACTGACAGAAGACTCAAGCTTGACAATATGTCAGGCTCCGATAAGTATTCACGCAATGTTCAAGATAGAATTTAGTGAGGAAATCAGACGACCGATTTTCGGATATCGAATCGTGCGATATCATCCCCAATTCTCGCGAAATTACACCACAGCGAGATATTAGACTTAGCCAACGCTTATAGCCTAAGGACATTCATGAGTAGGTTGCATAAGTAGATACCCTGAGCTTGAGAGGGACTTGAGAAGATGAATCAAACCTGTATACATACATGATGGGATGCTGTCAAGGTGACTGCTACTAGTACGTTGCCTGTCTGCAACTGCCCATCGTTGGAGCCAATAAGCAGTACTTGCACACCACTGCTTGACCACTAGTCTAGTACTGGATCTTGGCACAGTAGAAAGGATATCATGCGCATGTTTCCAATTATGTCGCCGCGAACAATATTCCTTCCTGTATTATATCCGTGTTTTTCTTCCTACACCTCCAGTTTTGTATTGCATATATGAGCGCGCATGTAACATCTCTGATATGCAGTGTAAAGGCAATATTACCATAAGGAGAGACTTCTGAAGGAATGAGTGCTCATCGGTCGAATTCTGTGGGCAAACTGTGAACGATGATTGCAAAAACCAAAGGCTAAGGATTTTAGAATCTTTCAACTGGAAGGGAGAGTTGAGGAAGGCTCGAGCTCATCGAAAAGACGTGAATCGAGACAGAAGGCCAGACTCTTTCAGTGGGCTTTACGAGGGTGTCCGGGTGTCGGACCCGCGGGCGTGAGATTGATCGGGGACAAAAAAGGAAATAAAGGGACCGAAATGGTCGTTGCGGAAAGCCACAGTAGCGATTAATTG
This sequence comes from Lentinula aff. lateritia, assembly GCA_027886305.1. NCBI lineage: Eukaryota > Fungi > Basidiomycota > Agaricomycetes > Agaricales > Omphalotaceae > Lentinula > Lentinula aff. lateritia. The sequence continues at coordinate 16,885 of MU795189.1, forward strand.
GTTGCCTACTCGTCTTCTGGCGACGTTGTGGGACCAGAGCTCGAAGCAAGAAAGGCAGCAGAAGAGCTTCCCATGAAAAATTCTGGCGTAGGCGGAACTTGGTATTCTCGAAAGAGTCCGTTAACCATTGATCCCCATCAAGCTCAAGCTGATTCCAACTCCTTGTACCTAAACCCTCGCTCAGCGCCTCCTTTGCCTCCGAACTCCTCCAAAGTTTCTCTTCGATCACTCAATTCCGTATTTCGCCAGCCAAAGATAAACAAGGCTCCTTCTGTTTTCTCTGTCGAATCTGCTCTTTCGCTGCCAGATTCCGTCGCCTCACACCCTTACGGTACCATGCACATTGCCCCAATGCCTGTCGTCTCCAACTCCGACAATGCCGATGACGAGGAGGATTGCCCTGTCTGCTTAGAGCCGCTGAGCTTTAGCTTCAGATTGCCTGGAGAAAAACCTCATATTGTACCAGAGTGCGGTCACGCTCTTCACGAAGTGCGTCCTCAGCTTTGGAATTTTTCTTTTTTTCAATCGGAAATTTACGCACTTCTAGGCCTGTTTCACTGCCGTTTATGGACCACCGCCAAACCAGTCTAAGTCTACAGTTCCCAGAAAGTCAAATCTAGGAGTTTGTGGTGTATGCAGACGGCCAATGAAAGTAGGAGACGGCGATGGTGGCAAATCAAATAGTAAGTATCCATCAACTGCATTTTACATTTCTCCTCACGTTCCATCCAGAGCTGGCTGCGTTGACCGGTGTCGGTGACCATACCTCCTCGGTGCTATACCCTGGGAGAGATACACCCACAAATCGACGGCGGCAACAACCTCCGAAGCCATTTGACCCCAACGAGGACGACCCGCTGGATCATACTGGCTCAGTAAAGTCAGATCCTTCCAGGGAGCATTCTCAGTACATTGTTGCCCCTTCCATCCAGGTTCGCCCTGAATTTTCATCACTGACCCGCACACACGATGTCAACCAACCCCTAACGTGTATCGTCGTTATCGAGCTTCCCGGTAAGCGGGTTCATGCTCCGGTTCCTGGCCCTGCACCTCAAGACTACAGTGCTTCTCGTCGGGCTGAGGCCAGTAGTCATTCAAGACAGGACACTAGTCATGCTTCACCTCAACCTCGAAGGCCGCAGCAGATGTCCGAGTCATACTCTCAGGATATGCATTACAATAACTCGTCTGGTCATGGGCACGAATCATCATCGTCGGGGTCCCATAGACATAACGAGCAATCCGCAATTATTCAGGAAGAAGACTCACCTTTTAACGCCATTACCGAAGACTTACGCAACCGGATCATCGACTGGAAGGGTCATCCACTATCTGACCTTGGTCCTCTTCAAATGTATGACCTTCTCTCCGTTCGGCGAGATTCACTTGTCCGCGAATTCTACGTCTACCTTTTTAAAGAGGCTCTTATATGCGTCGTCGAGGAAAAGAAGCGTTCACTCGGTCGGCTATTGTCATCTGGCCTTGCCGATACAGCATCGGCAACGTCGTCAACGGCTCAGTCCAAGGGTGTTCTTCGTCTAAAGGGCAGAATATATGTTCGTCATATCAAGCAGGTGACGGCATCTAGTGCAGCTGGAGAAATGTCCCTCACCATTGACATGGAAGACGAGCTCGCTTCGTTCATCTTGATATACAAAGATCGGGGCTCTCTTGAAGCTTGGCGAAATACTATTCAGGCCTTGGTTAACATGTTCCAGTCCCAAAACCCATCGTACCAACAGCCACCTCAGGAGGAGGCGCGCGTTTTGGAAATGGAAGAATTTGGCGGGAATTCGAAGGCTATGAGGATGTTGAGTGGCAGTACATCTACTACGGTCAGTAGTGGTGTCGATAGTCTGCTCCAGAATGGCTCATCCAGATCAACAATGTCTTCTTCCACATCCCATGGGTCTGTCCTCCAGCAATCGCAGCGGCCCCAGATGCAACAGAAGCTGACTACGCTGGGAGAAGCAGATGAGATGAGTCAATATGACTCTCCCACAGGTTTGGTGACACCGTACACCTCGTCTGGGCCATCGAACTCACTCACTCCTCTCCCTCATCCGGCAATGGATTTGATAATGGTCATCTCTCTTCCTCCGCCCAACTCCTCTCCTAGTACCGCTCAGTTGAAACTGCGTGTCATCAAAGCTACTTTAGACTTCATCATTGCATCGCTTGCGACGAAAGATCGCCTTAGTCTTGTAACCTTCGAAGTTGGTCCAGGTGGTAGAGTTCGCAAGACGCCTTTTTTGAGCGTGAGCAAAGGCCAGAGTAAAACCAGGCTGGAGAAATTCGTTGAGGATATCTCAACAAGGCCAACCAGTGATCCAGATGGCATGGGCACGAGTCGTGTTGATGAATTCCTTGTGAGAGTGAGCAAGGATGAAAAGACTGACGTCGTTACAGCGGTGAACCATGGTAAGTCCTCACTACTTTTCTTTTACCAAATGTAGTCACGACGTCTTTTTAACTTCTTATTGTTTATGTGTTCGGCGATTCTGACGCGACTCTTATTTTCTATTAGGTTTGGACGTCGTTCTGCAACGTAAAGCACGCAATGCAGTTTCTGGGATGGTTCTCGTCTCCGATGCTTCTGACAGTACACGTCGAGCACAAATGGATCTCGTGCTTGCCCGAGCAGAAGCTGCTAACGTGCCGATCCACTCCTTTGGATACGGGCGCTCGCACGATCCAGCTTCGTTATGGCTCATGTCCAATCATACGTCAGGGACATACACTTTCGTAAAAGACTGGTATGATCTCCGTGATAGTATCGCTGGATGCGTAGGTGGAATGATGTCGATCGGTCTCCTCAACATGAAACTCCACATGAAAATCGTTGATGGCAACCGTTTCAGAATACGGAAGGTCTCTGGTGGCCCCTCGAGCATCCTTGCTAGCGACGGTCAAAACGTAGATGTTGACGTTGGAGAGCTTAGGTATGGCGAAAGGAAGGAGATGCTCATCGAGCTGGAGCTTGATAATACCGACCTTCAGCAGCGCCTTGCACGAGCCAATGGACAAGGTAACCGTTTGGATATGCGCAACATGAATGCTACAGATCGGTTCGTGCAGAGTATGGGGTTGGATTCTCTTGCCATTGATGATGTCGATCTCGCCGATGGGATGATGGATAGGATGATTGACGAGGTTCCTGTAGTAGAAGTCGATGGTTCCTTCTTCGATCCCGCTGCGGCCAAAAACGTCACTCGTCTTGCACATCCTGTGTTGCTTACCGTGACATTGCTTCCACCAACACCGAATGCTCCCAAGCCTCCTTCCTCAGTTTCCGACCCGGTCATCGTCCGCAGAAGAATGGAGCTTCTCGCATCAGACATGATCACCCGTGCGCTTGTCCTAGTCTCCAGACGGAACTTCCCCCAAGCGCAGAAGATTATTAGTGAGACAAAGCGGATCCTTCATACTGTTCTCCAGACGATCTCTCGTTCATTGCCCCCGCCGAATTCGGGCACTTCGCGAAACAGGAAAGAAATCCTGACCTTGGGTGCGGTCAGAGCTATGCAGGCAATTATGCAAGATCTACAGATCTTGAGTGAAGCGTTGGATGACAATGTGGATTTGTTTGCCCATGATCAAAGGAACTTTGGGGCCCAGCAGGTTTGTAGTATTTTTCTCTCGCCGCTCTATATCAAATTGACAATCTGAGTGCAGGCAATGATTCTCAGAGACCAGAAGAGCTGGACTGGTCGCAGCGCAACAGAGAGATTGTTCTGGACCACTGATAATTCCATTGAGCTGGTCTCACGCAGTACGGACTGGATTGCTCGGGAATAATCGGGTGAATGAGTCTTTCAGTGATTCATTGCCGTTGGATGGATTGCTTGCGTGCTTTGAACCATTTTCTTCAAAGAATCAACCAACACTTGAGCTGTATATATGTTGGTCTCACACTCCCTCTCGTCTTCCTCTCGTCCATTGTATTGGTTCCCTATTTCTTGATGTACTACCAGTCTACCTGTGTTTTATTTTCTTGATCTCCGCTATCTGTTTCTCTATTGCTTTCCATTTTCTTCACGGTCTCCGTTATCTTCACGAACATTCGGCCAGGCTTGGTTGTTTCGTTACTTATCTCACTCTAGTCGTTGTGATGCCGTTCCTTTTCACTTACTGACATCCTTCTTTCCGTTGTTTATACTTATATCCCGGTTGAGTAGTCCAGATACAGTATCATCCTCTAAAATTTGATTTGAATCAACTTGGATTGCGTATATAAGCGCGCGATACGCGCTAAACATTCACGGCCAACAAAGTACGTGATCAGGGATCGCGTGGCAGTCGTTGCGGTTGAATTCGAAGTCATCTTTTGACAACACATCCATCTTTCGCCGCGATGGCGGGCACAGGAAAACTACGCCAACGAGTCCCAGTCTCTGCACGCCCGAACTTTGAATATGACCGTATCCAAGAAGAGGAACATACTGACGACGTTTACCAAAACCCAGTAAGGCCCTGCTCTATCATAATTCTACCACCCAAGTTAATACTTTTCCAACCGGTGGTCGTTAGAATAATCGTCACCCCATTGAGAAAATACTCGAAACAGACAAAGCCAGTGTCGTTGTCGTCGCTGTGCTGACCGCATTAGCATTTGCGCTGCGGTTTTACAAGATTAACCACCCTGACCAAGTTGTGTACGTCGACCTTCGCACCTTATGGGAATCCAATGTAACTGAACGTTGCTCAGATTTGACGAGGTTCACTTTGGAAAATTTGCATCATATTATATACTTGGAGAATATTATTTCGACGTACATCCTCCTCTTGCCAAACTTCTTTTCGGACTCGCTGGCTGGTTTTCCGGATTCGATGGACACTTCCAGTTTGAAAACATCGGAGACAGTTATACCCAAAACCACGTTCCTTATGTTGGGATGCGCGCCCTCCCTGCTATCCTCGGTAGCCTTACAGTCCCGGTCGTCTATGCTATCATGAAGCAGAGCGGTTATTCCACAGTAATCGCAGCGTTTTCTGCAGCAATCATTCTGTTTGGTGTGTAATATAAACCCTAGCCGGCTTTCCCTCATTTCTGACGCGTTCGTCTCAGACAACGCGCATATCGCACAGTCTCGTCTTATTCTCCTGGATGCTACTCTGATATTCTTCATGTCTCTCACTATCTATGCTTATGTCCGATTCCAGAAGCTACGTTATAGGTATTCATGATCATCAAGTTCTTTGTGGTTTGAGAATGCTCATCCTATTCAGGGAGTTCACCAGTGAATGGTTTGGCTGGCTCTTTGCAACCGGTATCTTCATGGCTTGTACATGGGGCTCCAAAGTCAATGGTGTACTCACTGTAGCTACTGTGGGAGTTGCAGTACTCATTGATCTTTGGGGCATTTTGGACTACAAGAAATCTCCATCAATGGTTAGTGCACGCTTCCCGATATTTTAATCGACTGCTTACGAACGCATTCATAGGACTATTTCTGGAAGCATTTCGCAGCTAGGGCTATCGGTCTTATAGTGGTACCTTTCATCATATATCTCTCATTCTTCTGGGTCCACTTTGCTCTCCTTCCAACTTCGGGCACAGGTGATAGTTTCATGAGTCCGGCGTTCCAGGAAACCCTAGCTGGAAATGAGATGTTATTAAGCGCACAAGGTTCGTGTGTGATGTTCCTTTGATTGTCGGATGTGTTCGTGACATCGTTCGCAGAAATTCGATATTACGATACTGTGACCATCAGACATAAGGATACCAAGGTCTACTTGCACTCACACGTAGAACGTTATCCACTCAAGTATGACGACGGACGTATCAGTAGCCAGGGTATTTAATTTCTCCTCTTCGTTGTGCAAGTCAACTGAAAGAACACACAGGCCAACAAGTGACTGGGTATGGTCACGCCGACGAAAATAACAACTGGCAGATTATCCCTACGAAAGCTCTTCCTGAAACTGGCCGTGGCCGCATTGTCCGTCACAACGACATGATCCAACTTCTCCACGTCAACACTGACACTGTTCTACTTACCCATGACGTTGCATCACCCTTAATGCCCACCAATCAGGAATTCACTACCTGGCCCAGAGACGACACTTCGCGTTTTAATGAAACCTTATTCCAACTGTCGCTTACCGACGCACATGACGGGGAGGCATGGAAAAGCAAATCAGGATACTTTAGGCTTATCCATGGGCAGACAAGAGTGTCAATGTGGACGCATACCAAACAGCTTCCGGAATGGGCTTTCAGGCAACAGGAAATCAATGGAAATAAGAATCCTAGTGAGAAAACTGCGACATGGTTTGTTGAGGATATTGTCGCCGATGAAAGTGAGTTGGGAACGTATTGCTGTTTGATATGTACTGATTGCTTTTTGCAGCTGGAGAGGACCCCAAGGAACGTACTGGCCATCAGCCTCCGAAGGTTCCCAAGAAGATGAACTTCTTCAGGAAGTTCGGAGAATTACAATTGCTTATGCTGCAACACAATGCTGGCCTGACAGCATCACATCCCTATGCCAGCGGACCTCTCAACTGGCCCTTCCTCATTGCTGGAATCAGTTTCTGGACTGAGAATGATCCACAAAAGCAAATATACCTCATCGGGAACCTTGTCGGATGGTGGACTTGTGTTGTCGCCTTGTCGATCTATGTCGGAATCCTTGGAGCAGACTTGTTAGCTCGAAGAAGAAATAATGATCCTATCCCCGAACGTGCGTATTGATATTCCCTGTTTTTCTTCTCACCGTTGACGCTAGTCATTTTAGCTGTTCGTAACCGTCTATGGAACTCAACTGGTTTCTTCTTTGTCGTTTGGGCCGTGCATTACGCTCCATTCTTTTTGATGAACAGGCAACTGTTCATTCACCATTACCTTGCATCGCATCTCGCATCTGCTCTCATCGCTGGAGCTGTTCTTCAGTTTATTCTTTCCGAGACCATTAATTACCCCATATCTGTTGAAGCGCCAACGATGAGACGCCATAAACGACAATACGTGGACATTGGGCTGAAGGGACCCATCATCTTTGCCCTCTTCTGCATAGCAATGTTTTCGATGTTCGTTTTCCTTGCTCCGCTAACTTATGGAACACCAGGGTAAGTCTTCTTACAGATCTTGTTTGGATGGTGCTCAATACCTCTTGTGCAGATTGACTGGTGACCAAGTCAATGGGAAGAGACTATTGTCATCTTGGACGCTGCATTTTGCGGCTAAAAAGACCGCTGAGGTTGTACCGTAGTGAGAGCGTAGTTTTGAATGTTCTCGGCCAAATGTATATATGGAACGAGTAGATCATGTTTCTTCCATGACTGATTGATCAATCGTGAGGTGGTATGGCTCGTAGCATAAGGCTATGATAAGGCTTGCTTTCGATAGCTGAAGTTGAATTTGATCCTGTCTCGGATCTAGATAACAGAAACATCCAACTTTGGTCTCGTTATACTCACCGCTTTATACGGTTTTCCTTCCTACTGCCACTATGCCTCAGATACTCAACAATGCCCTCGAAGCTGTCGGAAATACTCCGCTTATACGCCTTGATAAAGTGGCGAAGCTTCACGGGCTTAAATGTAATCTGTGTACGTACCGTCAGATTCCTACTTCCCCAAAATTCGTATCGCTGACGCACATGATGCATCTGTGTAGTGGGCAAAGTAGAATTCATGTCTGCCGGTGGTTCAGTCAAGGACCGTATAGCAAAGGCCATGGTTGAAGCCGCTGAAAAAGAGGGTAAACTGGTACCGGGGAAGAGCGTAGTCATCGAGCCCACTTCTGGAAACACTGGTTCGCGGCTATTCTACTGTTACTTGAACGATCTTCCTAACAATCATACTAGGAATCGGTCTTGCTATGGCTTGTGCAATCAAGGTGATATAGCATGCATACTGCGTTTACGGGAAAGATACTGAATACTATAGATAAGGGTTATTCGGTGATCATCACACTTCCGAATAAAATGTCCCTCGTAAGTTCTCTATATTGAATTCTGTGGCCTGATACTCACTTTGTGGCATGTCTTGGTAGGAGAAAGAAGCCGCACTTCGTGCATTGGGTGCTGAAGTCGTCCGCACGCCCACAGAGGCAGCATGGGACTCTCCTCAAAGCCACATAGGTAGAGTCTATCTCATCCTTCCTTAAATCTCGTGGCTGAATTCCTTAACGATCCCAGGAATTGCGCGGAAGCTGCAGAAGGAGATCCCATATGGAATCATTCTGGATCAGTACGGAAACATCAATAATCCATTAGCACATGAAATCACCACTGGGCCTGAGATCATTGAAGCCGTGAAATCCACACCATCGACTTCCAGTAGAGTCTCCTCGCAGAAGGTCGACGTCGTCGTTTGTGGAGCCGGAACTGGAGGTACCATTTCCGGTATCTCCAGGGCAATGAAAAAGACACACAACAAGGACTGTATCGTTGTTGGTGTAGATCCTGTGCGCGCTCATCGTGTATAATTATAACCTTGAGCTGACTTTTGCTCCAGGATGGCAGTATCCTTGCAATTCCAAGCTCACTGAACAGGAAGACTGAAGGTGACGCCTACGTCGTCGAGGGAATCGGTTATGACTTCATTCCGGACGTGCTATCTCGCGATCCCACTGATATAGACGAATGGATCAAAACCAATGACACAGAAGCATTTGATGCGGTTCAAGCGCTTATGAGGAACGAGGGACTTCTGGTCGGAGGGAGTAGTGGAAGTGCTCTGTCAGGTACGCTGAAATGGTTGAAGAGAAGAAAGGATATCGCAGAAACGTTGGGATTGAATGTGGTGGTTATACTTCCTGACGGGTGAGTTCGTTTTTCATTATATATTCAATTTGTGCGCTCATGTATGTCTAGAATCAGGAATTATATGAGCAAGGATTGGTTCTTGAGCCGTGCCCTGCATGGTGAACCCACACCGCTCGCGCAAGCCATCGCAAGAGTTTTGCAGGAACCTATCACAAACGATGTTTAAGTTACTTGAGGAACATGTTATCTTTATTGGATATAAAATAACATGTGTAATCGTAATACCAACTCGGAAATGAAGGAATTTAGGACTACCACAGAGATGATCTGCTCTACCCAAACAAGAGAGCTCGTCTACAGAGGTGGACCATCTAGTAGTTGATTAGACAACTAGAGTACATCGATTTTGGCGCATCACCAGAACCAAGTAGTTGTGGATGCGTAATTGCACTACTCGGGCAGAAAGTGGCCAGGAAGAAGGAAAAATCCTTTGAATAAAGATAGAGGTCACGCAAAGGGGAATAGGTAACATTGTCATTGAAAGGAAAGGTGGTGGTACTAGGAGGAAGAGCATGTCAAAAAATTTTTTGAGAAAAAGCGCTTATAAAGACCGGCGCCAAAGTCAATGCCTTTGAAATCAAACAGTCCACCGCGTCGTCCATTAACGATCATTCACACTTTCATGCTTGTTTTACGACCGCCTCTCCTTTTCACTCATCTTTATGCCTAATGACAACCGAGTCGAAAGTAAAGAATGCCACTACACTTCTACATAGCGGCAAAGTTAAAGAGCGTCAAGAAGGACTCAGCGCGCTTCGGAATATCTTCGCTCAGAATTCCTCTATAGAACGGTTCTACAATGTTGCCGGTCGAGACGGGCGGAAACCATCGCATGGAATATGGGCTCCGATACTGGACGGTCTTCAAACTTGCATAAGATCTGAAAAGAGTGCATATGTCACCGCAAAAAAGAGCACAGATCTCATCGAGAAGAGGTTAGCCGCCGCGGCTGGGACTTATCGATGGTTCGTTGAGAAGTCGATGATGCATTTTGCCAAGAAGACTGTCCTCGAAATATGCCACTTCCTCTATAGGGAAATGAAGGTGCGAGAAACTCTCATACCATCGGTAGCGCTGGATTTCATTAAAGCGTATGAGTGTGTGGCGTCTCATCCTCCTCATTTGGCACGGTTAGAAGAAGACGAAATAGAATGGGAGGGAATCGTCGAACTATCACTCAATGTTGTGCTCAGGAAGCCTTTGAGGACACCACTTGCCAAAGACATTCCATCCCAGGATCCGCCAAGTCCATCGCATACTGATAACTCCGAGATGTTTGTGGAGGATTCTCTTGCCTACAATGAAGATCAGGATGTGGATGCTCTCCCTGGGAGTAAACGAAGACGTGGCGCTTCGCAACCTGGTCCCGCAGCTTCGAAGCACCTTCGATTCACGACTTCCAAACCTGTATCTGCGGAGCAGGTAGCTTGTATGTCCCTATTGTCGGTCCTCTTCAAATCTAGTTCCGCGCCTCTTCTAAAAAGTAGCATTGTTCGTCCCGTTCTTCGCAGCCTAGAAGGCTTTTTTGAAATATACTCTTCCGAAACCTCCCTCCATCACGACTTTCTTGCGGCTACGCTGTCAACTCTGAAACACGTATCCTTGAATCACAAAGACGATGTGGTTCGCTTTGTTGCCAATAGCTGGGATCGATTGCTTGATCTGTGGGGCACGAAAAACAAGGCTTTGAAGGAAGGATTAGTTTCCATCCTACGAATTCTCTTTCCTTTCCTTACTGCAGATCCTAATATTGGGGAGTCACCGACTAAGCCGTGGATCGAAAATATGACGAAGCTTTGGTATCTCATGAGTGGGCAGGGGGATAAGCGGTGGAATCTTGACCCGCTTTCTTTGTGTGCTGTTCGACTGGAAGTCTCCACTCAGGATGATTACCAAAACGCCTTTAGAGCAAAGACTTTTCGTGCTAGTGATCAACTTGATCCATCCCAAGCACTCACATGGGCGATGCTAGAGCTGCAAGCTGATTGCTTGGCGAAGGTACGCTGAATGCGGACATACTCTTTCCTACTCGTCTAACCATGCTCTCGTATTGTAGCTTTATCAACACTTCGAATCTAACCCTGTGTCGTCAACCCAACCGCAATCAACACAATCGAGCAAACGCCCTCGTCTACTCGAGAACCCTGTGATATCCCTGCTAAAATCTGTGCAGCAACCTCCCATGCGCATCTACAATTTACAAATACTCTTGTTCTTCATTGACCGACATTGGAATACTCCGCATGAATCCATGCAATCAGATATCATTCGCACTCTTCTGGATCACGTAACCAATGACGACGGGACTGTGCAGAGCTGGGCTTTCGTATGCCTTGCTTCTCTAGCATCTGCGGATTGCGATAATGCTGCCAGTGTTCTCTCTTCTCAAACTCTCTCTGCCTCTGCCACCCCTCCAATTACCATCCAGACGAGATATATGACGAGCGTCTCTACCCGAGGTGCTTCTACTTGGGACTCTGTATGGACGCATGCGATTCGCCGTATTAATTCACCTCAAGTATGTCGTGCCGCTTGCCACACCGCGAGTATCTTGCTCGTTTACGCTAACACTGGCTCTGCCCGACAATCGCTCGTCAGATCTTCCCTTACCTCTCATCGCGTTCTTTCCGAAATCGAAACTCTTGCGAAGGATCTAGACGTTCAAGGTCCTGTTACCCCTTTCGATTCTGTTTGCACGTTTCTTTCGCTTTGCCTGAAAGTCGCAAATCAGGACGTTCGCCTGTACCGTATGCAGCTCGAAGAAAAGGTTTTAAGTTGGCTGATCGACTCGTGGAGGCCTGCGCACACGGAAGATCCCGAAGCACCACTGTATCTGGTCAGCGACGTACTAACATTACTGGAGGCTATCTGCTCATCCTCACAGCGGAGTTCACTTGTCTGTCGGGTGAATTTACCGCAGTGTTTGATAGTAGAAACTTTAATAGCCGAGGAGCAGACTAGAGTTATTCGTGATTACTTGTTGGATGCCAAGCTACCCTCTGTCAAGTCTGATGGTAGTCGCCTAGAGTCTTCTGCATCCTCCAACGAATCTTCGGACTTGGGGAATGCCACGTTCATGGCGCCCATCCCCGCCGAAACAGACCTCGTGCAGCCGCGGTCCAGAGAACGTAAAATCTCGACGTTCCTCCTAAAATGCCTGGAATCAGCTCTATCACCATGGCAGGAAGGTTCAGGCAATACCATAGTCCTTAGGGCTGCTGCAGCCAAGAAGGCTTTAGATATTGCTGTGGTCGGCCTGTCTTTTGAGTTCGTCCTTGTTCTGAACGGCATACAGTGCAATAGACGTGTCATACAGGCAGCCTGCAAGTTAATCGCCTCGATTGCCAAATTACTTGATCAGTCTCAGTGGAGTACAGAGGAAAAAGGCGCGGTCCTTCTCTCATTGGAACCTTTAGTCTGCCTTGACGCCGAAACTTACGATGTTACTTCTTGGACTGTATTACTGCCACCGACTCGAGGTACCGGGATTCGTTCTCAGACTCTGAAATCTCTCTTGTTAGATGATGATAGGCGGCAGAAAACGTTGCGACTGGAAAGAATGAAGCATCTCAAAACATTATGGCGGAATTCTGATGTGAGTGGTGTTATTCAACCGTTATTTCATCTAACAATTTCATCCAGGTACAAGCCACCTTTAGTGGCATCTCAGAGGTCTTCAAAGACATTCTTAGAGTCGTCATAGGCCAGCCTTCGAAATCGCCCGCTGACGCCATTGTTGTTGATGACAGCTTTAGTACTGCTGGTCGCAGTCCGTCGCAATCGTTGGGAGCCATATTGGGTACCGCCGCTCAGATTTCGGCAACCCGCCAAGTTGCAGGCATCTGTATCCTGTTTTTATCTGTCGGTCCCCTTTTGCAGCAAAGCGCAGGCGAGCCAACTCGCGATAAAGAGCTGACAGAATTGATGCTTGAAGGTGCAGAATCGGACCTCGACCGTTTCCTGCTAGCGTGCCCGATATATTTCAATTGCATTCGGAACCAGACTCTGAACTTGAGCCTCAACCATTTGGCCCAATTCATCACTGTCCTAGCGGACCATCTAGTGCGATATCCAAATGTCAAGAGTGAAGAATTCAACCTTCAAATGATCTCATTCCTCGACGCAACGCTGTCCCTTTGGATATCTTTGGCGAACGTAAATCAAAATGCTGCTGATAACTTTCGGGAGCTTTTCGATCATTATTCCAAACATCTCCTACGTGGAAGACTGAAACATTGGAAAATCCGTGACTCAGTCGCGCGTCTCTACGATAGATATCTCATTCTTGATCCTTCGCAGAATGCATGGATGGACCAGGACGAACAGAAAACATCCCCCATGTATATTCTTCCCATGTTAATTGAAGATATTGATATTCGCGTTCGATTTCGAGCTGTTGTAATAAATGCGCGGCTCTTCGAAATCTCGAAGGATCCCATGGCACTATATCACACGATCAGGCAGAAATATACCACAGAGCTCGAGCAGTGAGTCTTACTGTACTATCGCGCACACATAGTCAAAGTAACCTCACTCAACCAGTTTCGAATTGATGCTCACTAGGATACTTTCATTGGGAAATATCATGGTTGTGAGCTCCGCCGTTCGACGCGGACCTTATTGGCATCTGCTGGAGACATGCTTCTTTTCGACCAAATATAATCGGCACATTGAAACGCTCCTCACTGGAGTGTCTCAACGCATAGGTCTGAATAGATTATCAGATCTGTTCGAGGCTTACGCGTATCAGTTGGCGTTTTCCATACTTCAAGGCGAACACAATGTCTTACAGCTCCCTGTCAATCTTCTCGGGTACAAGGATCTCAAGGAGCGCGCCAACAAAACGATCCGGGCTTTTACCCCTGCTAACCTTGTGGTTGTCGGCAATCCTACGATCAAGGAAGCAGGACGGAGCCTGTTCGTAGGACACTGCCAGGCAACACAGAGACAGCCAGAGGAAGTAATCCGCGAATGCTTTGGAGATCTCGTGGCCTATCAAGTGCTCGTTATTCTGGATGGGAACAGCCGGTCTACAGAACAAGTAGAGGCAAAAATTCTTGAAACCCTCGAAATATATGATCCTTCAGTCTTTCGAGAAACGTTGAGAGATAGCGTAGATAGCATCGCTGCATCGATAATGCGGACCCTGAATGAACAGGATTTCACTGAAAACGGTTTGATTGTCCATGCCCTACGCACTCTTGACGGCTCGACTGGTCCGGCTCCGCTTTTCTCCCGTTTAACACGCTATCGACGGCTGGAAGATATCGATACTCACATGACCAATCTCCCAAATTTTAGTCCCAAAACCATCCTGAAAGCTCTGACATGGCTCACGACGGAGATCCCAGGCGGAGATAGTCCTGCACTCACTTATCATGTTCTGCAGATGCTTTTTGCAAATCTTCAGCGCTCATTTCTCATAAATGAACAGATGAGGCTAGTCAATGCTATCTTGTTGTGGGTCGTGTATAGGCATCAAAGGACGAGTTTCGACGACGCGACTCTGCTACACGCCCTCGTTCGTGGGGCTTGCTCAATGCTGGGGCAGTGGGATTTGGTGCCAGCTGCTCAATCCATTCTGGAATGGTGTTTCTCCCTATACGATTCACGCACTGATCCTCGATTTCCTGATATTCTCATCCGTGTGGCTTGTTTGTGTCATGATTATGCCACAGATGCCGATGACGATTCCCAAGAAAGATGTCAAGCATTACTTAAGTGGGTCGATGGTCAAACTTATGCACTTTCTTGTAGACCCAGTGTTTGTGAGCAAGTAAAGTTAGCTCTCCCGGCTTGGCCTCATAAGCCTTCCGAAATACTAGGCCCGCTGTCCGACTCAATAGATCCGGCCAGTTTGTCCAAAGTCCTTACCGACAGACATATATCTTCGAACAAGTTTCGCTTGGTTCGCCGTCTTCGGGACCAATCTCAGCTTCATATATACGACCACTCACAATTCGCTCAAACTGACTTCTGGAAACTGAAAGAGTGTATGCCAACGACTCACCAGCTTCGGGAAGAAGATGTGCATGCTTTCGCCAGTTTACTGGTATTAAACCAAGGTTCCATCAATGGGTTTGGCAGTGAACCGGAGAAAAAAATATTTCCCTCTTTCCAAGTTAAGTCCCGTCAGCAGAAAGAAGTGGCAAAAGCCAAACTTCATACTCCCCAAAGCTCATTGATACTTGTTCTTCTAACCATGCTGGACAACCATGACGATGACGGCTCTCGTTATGCTGCATATCAAACCCTGCGCGCTCTGATGTTGACCTTGCCGCTGGATATTTTCGAAGTGCTATCACAATTTTGGCCTGCAGAATATCGGATCGAGGTCTGCTACTTGCGGGAATTCCGTCAGATTGCGACAAAGCGACAGATACCCGATTTATCTTCAACTTTGTCTGCTGTTAAATTCATTGAAACGGCACAAGATTTTTCAGCCTGGATAAGTACATTCGCAATTCTTCTTGCGGATGTCTTGTCCGCATCCAATCCATTTTACGCACAACTCTGTGCTATTCTCGCCTCCCATATCCCTTTCACTACTACGGTTCTACCGTTACTAGTACAAACTCTTCTACAATCACCTGACGGAAATTCACATTCCTTAACGTTGTCGCGATATTTTGAACAGGTGCTTTCATCAAGCAAAACGGCTGTCCTATGCCGCAGATCCATTATCGACATTGTTCTACATCTGCGCCACATAGACCATGACGGCCGTGATGCACTGGCGTACAACCGATGGCTCAATGTCAGTTTCCTTTCCCTTGCTCAAAATGCGATAACTTGTGAAGCATATACGACCGCATTACTCTTCCTGGAATTAGACGCCGAGTACAGAGATCGGTCCGGCGATAATGATGTGTCTAGAGATACTGAGCAAATCATGTATGAAATCTACAGTAACATTGACGAGCCTGATGGTTTTTATGCTATCCGGACCCAAGATCACCATCAATTTTTGATG
The DNA here is from genome assembly GCA_027886305.1 of Lentinula aff. lateritia. Lineage (NCBI taxonomy): Eukaryota > Fungi > Basidiomycota > Agaricomycetes > Agaricales > Omphalotaceae > Lentinula > Lentinula aff. lateritia. Next base: position 32,632 of record MU795189.1, read on the forward strand.
AGGCGTTTCCATCACGAGAAAGAGTGGGGAAAAGCTTTTCGATTCCACGGTGCAGCTCTAGAAACGGACACCCAAAACGCAACGGAGATCGAAGGCCTTTTACAATCCTTTCACTCTTACGGTTTTAACCATATCGCAACACAGACGCTCCTTAATTCAGATCAAGAAAATCCGAATATCGCATATCGGTTGGGTTGGAGAGCAGAGACATGGGATCTTCCGGAATCTAATGACGGGTACCATCCTGGTGCTTCTCTGTATCTTGCTCTTCGCGCGGTACATCGCGAACGGGATCAGGGGGTTACCGACGCTGTCATCCGACATGTTCTGTTCAACGAAATGGACCATCTCCGCACCCTTGGATCTGAGAATATTGCTCAAATACGTGAGGCAATCCAGTCACTGATGTGTCTTAGTCAGGCAATACAATGGAGATCTTTCTCTATTCAGGACCTTATCGTCGGTAAATGTACAGATGTTTCGAAATGGTCGACGTTCACAACAGTAGAATCTGGTTTCCAGTGAGCTTTTTTCTTTCTTTAAAGTCTAACTTTTCTTACTTATTCCGTTAAATAGCTTCGACGATATAGAGAGTATCATGGCCACTCGCATATCACTTGTCAAGTCTGCCAGACGCAAAGAGCAGCGTCACCAGATTGGCACTATGCACTCTCCCTTTAGCCAGACCTTACTAGACGTGGAGAAGATATGTCTCCTAGGTTTATCACAGGCGGCTCGAGAGACTTGTCAGAATCAAATAGCGCTCAATTCGGTTTTTCGAGCCAAAAACCTTGAAGATATCCCATCTTTCATAGTCACGGAAGAGTTTGCATCTGTTCTTTGGGCACACAAGGAGGAGAAACACGCTGTAGAGTATCTCAAAGATCTACGGAAGGAGGGAGGAAACTCAGATCCTATATGGCAAGCACGAGTGACGGCGCGACTGGTACGTTTTGAAACACACTTTGGTCTCTCATCTATGAACGTCGAACTCCAGGGTTCTTGGACTTCGGAGGCTTGTCTTGAACAACCATCCTTTATCAAGCACGAATTCGAAAAGGCGATTGCCCTAATTAAACAGAATGCTCATGATAGCGAAGGACGAGCCTCTGTGTGTCATCAGTTTGCCAAATTTGCTGAAGCTCAGTACAAGGCGGCCCTCGATTCACCAGATCTCATTCGCTTGAACGTGTACAAAGAACGCAAAGAAAAAGAGCTTAGGCACTACGAACAGTTGAAACACGAACAAAAGGGGCGTATTGTGGACAAGAATCTAGCCAATACCATTGCTGCAGTCCAAAAAGTTCTAGCTCAGGACAACAAAGCTACGTCAGACTTTATTAGCAGCCGCGATGCCTATCTGAAGCAGGCCATTGAAATGTACTCTCGGTGTCTCGAGGCATCGGACAAATTTGATGCAGACGTCCCTATTCGACTTTGCTCACTGTGGTTATCCAACTTTGACTATGATCCTATACAGGAAAAACTGCACAAAGCTTTGCAGCGAGTGCCGTCTCGTAAACTTGTATTCTTGGCAGTAAGTGGTACATGATATAGGTCGAGGTTGTCATTCTCACATCTTGCTTGCAGCATCAAATATTCTCTAGAATTGATCAAACAGATTCCTCATCACAGAAAACATTACAACCAACAATGCTTCAGATGTGCACCGAGCATCCTTTTCATAGCCTCTATCAACTTTACTGTTTGCAGCCTCCAAAAACTCAAATGAAGATTGATCGACGAAGCTCCGGTCGTGTCTCTAGCGGAAGAACTGCAGAATTACCTCCCACTGGTAGATCTTTGGCAGCTAAGATCATTTTTGACAAACTATTGAATGATCCAAAAACCCGCAAGCGAACCGTTGCTGTTCAGGAACTCTGTGATGCGTCATTGACGTTTGCGAATTTCCCGGTCAGTCAATCAAAGGAGAAGAAAGTTCCCGACGATCAACCTATTCGAACTTTATACTTGAGTCGCGGAACAGTCCCCGTCATCACTGCCTACACTCCCATTGACCCAACCATGCGTTACGATCCTGAAAACTGTGTTTGCGTAGATAAATACGCCGGCGAATTCGACACTGCTGGTGGAATAAATTTGCCGAAAATCATTTTCTGTCATGGTACAGACGGGAAAAAGTACAAACAACTTGTGCGTACGTTGACGACTATATTTTTCCTTCAAATTTTCATCACTCTTTTCAGTTCAAAGGCGATCAAAAGGACGATCTACGACAGGATGCTGTTATGGAGCAAGTATTTGACCTTGTCAACCTTGTTCTCAATCGTGATGTCGAGACGAAGAGGCGTAATCTATACATTCGAGGGTATAAGGTAATCCCCCTAGCGAGTCAAGCGGGCATCCTTGAATTCGTGGGGAACACAACGACTCTCAAGAGTTGGCTCGACAGAGCCCATGTCCGGTCCGTCGTTCTATCTGTGCATGGTTCTCAATGCTCACTGGATACCCCAGGTACCGGCCCAATGACATGAGGAATATCGTAAAGAAATTGGCGGAACAACAAAAAAGTCCCGGTTCAACCCCCGAAGCCAATCACCAATTTTATGTACAGTGTATGAAGAATTTCAAACCTGTGATGCGACACTACTTCACAGAAATTCACAAAACGCCCATCGCTTGGTTCCGTACCAGGTTGAACTACACTCGGAGCGTCGCTACAACTTCAATCGTTGGTCACATATTGGGTCTCGGTGACCGCCATACCTCCAATATCCTAATGGACAACAGCAAGGGTGAAGTCATCCACATTGATCTCGGCGTAGCCTTTGATCAAGTAAGTCAAGTACATTTATAGTTGAAATATACAAGCTCTAATTGGTTACAGGGGAAGCTTCTGCCTGTCCCAGAGAACGTTCCTTTCCGAATGACCCCTGACATGGTGGACGGAATGGGGATTTCAGGGACAAATGGCGTATTCCAGCGATGTGCTGAAGAAACTCTTCGTGTACTTCGGGATGAGTCAGACGTCATCATGACTGTCTTACAAGTTTTTCGTTATGATCCTCTATACAATTGGTGAGGGTTCCGAGCTATGCAAGTTACGCACAATTTTGATGCTCACACAACGTATCCAGGACGATGAGTGATTACAAGATGAAGAAGCAAGTTGAGATCGAGGACTCTGCGACGACGACAACGATGATCATGAAGAATCCTGAGAATGAGAGGATCCTCACGGAAAGATTGGGTATTGGGATTAACCTGGATAGTACTCGTGCACAGGAAGATGCAGATCGTGCACTGATGGGTGTTTCCGGGAAACTCAGTAGGAACTTGAGTGTCGCTGCCGCAGTTAGAACATTAGTCGCGGAAGCAACTGACACATACAACTTAGGCACGATATTCTATGGTGCGTCTTACTTGCTACGTCCAAAAGATCGCTGACATTTATTGCTTTGTCAGGTTGGGGACCTTACTATTGACACCGGATTTATCTTCTTCGTTTAATTTCTCGGATTATCTTTTCAGATCTGCCTATGACACCAATGTATCCACTACAAAAGCACGAAGCATATTGTATTGCCCTTACTCGATGTACTCAATCATTTGTATCTCCGCCTTCATCGTTTGCGATTTCCTCATTGTCTACCGTTCTCGCTCATCTACTTTCCCTTTTCGAGAGTTGCCTTTCGCATGACTCGCTCGCAGGACACTGCCCAAGGCCCGTTTCCCGTTGAGCCTTAACAGCGCGTGCTGCATCCTGAGCACGAACAAAGTCCACCAAGACATAATAATTGTAACCAGGTCTCGGTGATTTCGGAGTTATCCGTTTGGAGATAGCTTCTCGTTGATAGAGCGGATGAAGTACTAATCAGGCTTTCAAAAAACTTGAGACAAACAGCTCGTATTCCTTGATAATGTCCCGGACGGCATCATTCACAGCGCGATGTGTTGTCTTCTGAGGGAGACCTCCAACGTACAATCGTCTGCCTTGGTCTCCCAATGCACCTCAACATCATCTCGCTCCCAACCCTCAAATACCCAAGATGCGCCAACGTTGTTTGCAAAATCGGCAGGAGACCGTCTAGGACGTGGATATACACCTCGAGAAGGATTTTCCTGAACACTATATTCTTCATCGTTATTCTGGCGCGTACTTAGGAACTTCAGGCCGTACTTTCAACGAACGTCCGTAAACATTTGACCATTGAAATGTTCCATGCCGCGCTCTGCGTCGTCCTTCGTCAAAAGCTTCACAAAACAGTACGATAGGTTTCGTCCAGTGAAAGTGTCAATAGAGATATCGATGTGCTCTCTATTATTCAGTGATCAGTAATGCTTCAGCTAATTCCAAGAAAAGATATAGGTTTTTTTCGTACATAGGATGGCCCTCAAACAGTGTCTGAACGTCCGCGCGTTTAGCGATATAAGGCATATTCCCTACGTAGACGTGACGCCCTTCTTCGATTGCCTTTGAGGCATCGTGCGCTGTATTTGTACGTTGTCCCGACGCGTTCCATGTTTTTTGTTGTTCCAGCTGTACTCTCTTGGTCTGCGAGGAGAACTTCGGTACGTAAACTTGTCTTCGAAAACGTTGTTCGACGATGTAGAGGGGGAAGGGGGCTTCTTCTTTACGCGCCGATTATCTAATTCTGACATGAGTTGTGGGCTGACTAAGCAACGCTTAGAAGGTTCATCTCACTGCGTACAGCAATCAATATCGTCGTCTGTACTTGTTTGTACTTGAAATGAATTACAATTCAACATTCTCCCTCAAGGTGTTAACTCGAGCCACGATTCATCGTATCTTTTTCAATTCCAATGGACATAGTTTCTGTACAGTAACGCTTGAAGTCACACGTTTGCAAAGTCTGAGCAAAGGCCTGAGGGGAAATGTGGAGATATAGATAAGATTCATTCCAGAGTTCAAAGATTGACGCGTTCCAGGATCTACGCTCACAATGGAGGGTGTCTGCTGTCCTGGTCTGCTGCCTATTTATCATCCGTGATTAATGCCTTCTCCATTTCTAATTCTTCGCTGACGTTGAGACCGACACAGAAGTCACTGGAAGCTATCACCGGCATCCGAAAGGCCGACGTACAACAGGATGGTGTCGAGTGATGCTGATTGGTCCTAAAGGAACCAGTAACTTCTATGAAGATTGAATTCATTATTGATACACAAACAAAGGCTGAGAAGGCTTTAAAAAGGTTACAAAGACGAAGTACCATCGGATCGAGATCAAGGTACGGAAGGAGCGAACTTGATGAGGTGTAGAATCCAAAAGAGTGGTATAAAAGATGATAAGAAGATCACGATAGTTGTTTCGGGCAGCACTGGCTGGTGTGAAAGCGGTGAAGAGCCCTGGCACGTGGTAGACTAGAATTCGAATGATACTTTATCGCACAGCGAACAGCCTGAACTGAGAACGTCGACGTTGTTCACAACTTTTTTTTTCTTCTCTCTCTCCATCATATTCAGCCGGCACCATCAGCCCACAGGAAATATTGGAGAATTAAATAACGGCTTGCGCCTAACAACGATCGGCCTGGCTGTGTCAGGATATGTCCAGTGTTCAGCAACGCCGTCATTCCAAGAACATTACAGTTGAATACCACAGGTATTTTTCTCGTTTTCCTTTCTGTAATTATTCATCAATATTCCCAGGCCGAGCCGGGAGAGTGTCGCCGAGTACAACGCCTTACTCGCTGAATCTAATCTTCACGCTGCAGAAGCCAACAAATACAAGGGCTTTAATCCTTCTCGAGCTGCACCTGCACCGCCTCCGAAATCTACTCTTCACAAGTCACGGGCTAGAAAACTTTCTCTACCAGCCAATCCAGTTCCACAGTCACCGTCTGTGCCAGCTATGACAACTTCTTCGCCGCCACCTCGTCCTTCTCGTGCGAACACAGCAAATTTGAACGATCTTTTTCAGGCAGAGCCCATCCCAAGCAAAACAAGACGTCTTTCTCAACCAGGTCCAATATTATCCAACGACAGTCAGTTCTACGCTGATCCTGTCGAATCACTGCCGCCAGCAGACTACAACAACTCCGCAGGGACCATCGCCAACAGATCCCGAAGTAGCACACAGTCTAAACCCAAAAAGAGTGTTCTCGGCTTCATTTTTAACTCTTCCAAACGCCCAGAAATATCCACTCCGTACGATCCTGTCCATCTTACCCATGTCGGCTTCAACTCTTCCACCGGAGAGTTCACCGGTCTGCCGAAAGAATGGCAGCAACTTCTGCAGGAAAGTGGTATCTCCAAGTCGGACCAGGAAAAGAATCCTCAGGCTGTCATGGAAATTGTCAAGTTCTATCAGGAGGGTCATGGCGACGTCTGGGACAAGCTGGGAGCCATGGGTGGAAACACGCCTGATTTAGCTAGTGGACTATCTTACGGAGGAGGAAAAAGCAGTAACGTTGATGATAACATTCAGAGTATAGTAGGTTCTCGTTTTCGTTGCAATGACCCACTTTATTGACATTTGTTTCGTCTAGCGCGTTCCACCAGCACCTCCGAAAAAGCCTAGTGCACCGTCATCGTATCGTCCTGCTCCTTCTCCTCCAACTACTGTCACACCTTCTCTTGACCGCTCCACCTCACAACGTACACCGTCCAAGCCCGTCCGACCAAGTGAACCATCTGTCGGCCGGTCTAATACTACTCGCGATCGACGTCCTCCTGCTACCGGTGTATCCTCGGCCCCTGCGTCCAGTGCAGGTTCGTCACAGCAGTCAGCTCACCGCACACCCAAAGTCTCACCTGGATCATCTTCAACGGATTTGCCGCTTAAACCACGGGAAGCTCCGCGGGCAACAGAAGGCCGTCAACAACATCCGGCGCCCTCACCTGCAGCACAGCAACTCACTAAAGCAGCCGGTGGAGGTGTTGCTACTCCCCGCAGACGCGAGAAGAAGCCAGTAGACAAAGATAAAGAGGAAGATATCGTTCGCCGATTGCAACAGATTTGCACGGATGCAGACCCTACCAGACTGTATAGAAACCTTGTTAAGATAGGACAAGGGTACGCATGCGCCTCATGCTTTCTTCATTTGTTCCATGTATTAACTTGCTACTTTTCATCTCTTTGCAGAGCTTCTGGTGGCGTATACACTGCCTATCAGGTTGGAACAAACCTTTCCGTGGCCATCAAACAGATGGACCTTGAAAAACAGCCCAAAAAGGATCTCATCATCAATGAAATCCTCGTTATGCGTTCTTCACGTCATCCAAACATCGTGAATTACATTGACTCGTTCCTGTACAAGAATGATCTTTGGGTCGTGATGGAGTACATGGAGGGTGGCTCATTGACGGACGTTGTTACCGCCAACTTGATGACCGAAGGCCAGATTGCCGCTGTTTCACGGGAGACCGCACAAGGGTTAGAACACTTGCATAGGCACGGCGTCATCCACCGAGATATCAAGAGTGATAACGTTCTGTTGAGCATGGTTGGAGACATCAAGCTTAGTGCGTGTTTTTTTTCGTCGCTTTCCACCTGCGAAGACTTTTTAACTTTTCGTTCCTGCTCACAGCTGACTTTGGTTTCTGCGCTCAAATATCTGATCCTGCACATGCTAAACGGACGACAATGGTTGGAACCCCGTACTGGATGGCGCCCGAGGTTGTTACACGTAAAGAATACGGACCAAAAGTTGACATCTGGAGTTTGGGGATCATGGCAATCGAGATGATCGAGGGCGAGCCGCCTTATCTCAACCAGAATCCGCTCAAGGCCCTCTACCTCATTGCCACGAATGGAACACCTAAGATTGCCAATCCGGAGAATTTATCAGCAACGTTCAGTGACTATCTGGCAAAGACCTTAGAGGTTGATGCGGAGAAGAGGCCGACAGCGACAGAGTTGCTACAGGTAAGGTCTTGTACATCGACGTCAACTTTATATATCAACTAATGAACTTGTAGCATCCCTTCTTCAAACTTTCGGAACCTCTTCGGACGTTAGCGCCGCTTATCAAGGCTGCAAGGGAAATCGCAAAGAACAAGTAATGACCGGTACAAAAGGATGCGAATGAAGAACGAAAGAAAGAAAGAGGGAAAGGAAGAAAGAAGAAGTACAAACCAACGGCAGGTCCTGGTGATATCATATACATTCAATCCTAAAGTCGAGAGATTGTTTGAAAATTTCGTCCTTCCAATGTGTTGTACTTATAATATGTGGATGAAGTATCGAATTTGGGACATATTCCTCGTGTCACAATACCCTTCCTATAGCCTCTCATACCTACCCTCGCTACATCGGTTCTTCGATGCTTCTACTCGTCGAGTTGCATCCACATCGAGATGTCCTTATTTCTCCGCTATTCCACACAGGATTCTAGATTTCCCTTTCTCTTCCTCTCCGCTCCATTTCTTCGTTACGTTCAAAATACTCATTCATTATCTGTCTCACAGTCTTTCTTCTAAGCTACCTTTCTTGAAATATCTTCCACTTATTATTCATCATGTTCCGTGCATGTGTGTTTTGCTCTTCTTTAACCCTTCATGGGCTTCACCTGTGATAATCTTTCCGAAACGTTTCTCTCTCCTTTATTTTTCTCTTCGTTCGACCCTTCGACGATTCATTACCCCCTATTGTTTTCGAACGCTTGCACGCAGTAAGTAAAAGACTGATCTATCGTTACCTTAAAATTATATCCCTTCATAAGAAATGTAGACTATATAAGCTTTCTGGTTGTAAATGTCCCAAAGAAGGCAGAACGACCGCAGTCAGTTCAAGCGTATTTTAGAAAGCTGTCTGCTTGGGCGTTATCGGATGAGCGCCTGTTTCCAAAATGCTTCCTCACTCGATTTCAACGCTTTCAACGAATCCAAGTAGCAAAAGTTTGCAATTATCTGAATCACCAGGTCACAATGCCACGGGTTACCACCGCAGTGCAAGTTCCGTGAATTGACGCGCCAAGATTTGCGGAAACGGGCCCCTTCCGGAGTAAACTTTTCTTCCCATTAACCTTCTAGCTTTCGGAAGAAGAGGACCATTCCTTGTGGCAAGGACAAAGGTATCATTTGCAATTTGCAAGTGGCCAGCATTTGACATCGGAGCGGTGTGTCCATTTCTGATTCTGTGGATATGGAAACCACTACTAGACCATTGTTTGTCTCTTTTTAGCATTCTGGGTTGTCTGACATTTGAATTTCAAATCCTTTGTTAGTACCGATATATAAACGCGCGCGCAGCATTCACGCTACACTCACGAACGACCTACAAACTCTCATTGATAACACTGTTTTCGACAGCTTGGGTCTCTTCTGCTTTACATCATGATGGCATCTTCTGCTGTGCTAGCCGCCGTTACCCTCGAAGATAATACTTTCATCGAAGGTGTTGGAACCACAGATACAACTCCTATATCCGCTAGTCACCAACATCGTATTCTCCATAAGAAGAAGAGCTCTCACGACTTACGAGACGACTATAATCAAGCTTCCGCGGAAAGCCCCCAGGCGTCGCAGACAACGGAATCGTCCAGTACATGATGTTTTCTTATCGTCATGTGAACAATTCATAAGGTGAGTGCTGCGTTCAAGATCTATTCAACCCATTCTTACTACGTCGAGCTTAGGTTTGGACTGCATGGCTGCTTCTTCCTCCTCGACGCTCCAAATATGGCTTCTCGACTGGCTCTTCTGGGCCTCCCAATTTAAATTCTGCAAATGTATTATTTTATTACATGTTATGCTGCACCATTATGACCATAATGCCATTGAATATCCATGGACTTTGCATCTGTACCTACGAAATCTGCTCGATGTGTGTATCTTGTATATATCTGTGTTTTCAAATTCCATATTTCTGTTGTCCTCCGTGGAGTCTGTATTTCACCCTCGTGGTCGTGCAACGTCGTAGGGGAGGAGAATATTGAAAATAAGACGGGCAAAAATGGGAAGTCGGAATTATCCAGGTTCTCGTCGATGGCAAGAAGCTCATCAACCTCATGATAGGGGTAGCCATGAAAAGTAATTTTTTATTTACAGAATAATCTTCGCTATATCGGATAGGGTAACGGTGGAGGAAGTAAAGGTGATCGTCGGAGATGCCGTCCAAAATAGTAGCAGTCAAGAATAAGGTTCATTGAGGGGTGCGAGATCTTGTCAGAGTAGAATGATGTGAGTATGGGCCGCTCCGGTGCGCTGACTCAGCGGGCGCTTAGTCTCCGGTTCCGAAATCAGTCGCGCTAAACCTTCGCCTCCAGATTCCTTTGCTTTATGAGGGATCGGAATTCATTAGAGTAGTAATTATGTATCTAGTGTATATAAAATGCTCCGAATCAATAATGTGCTTCTATTTATACCTATTCCTCCTCTGAATAACCAGGTAGCGCAAGAGGTGAGGGAGATTCAGATCGGGGGTACTTATGTCGCCACGCGAAAGGCCCTGACCAAGCCCAAGCCGAGCTGCACGGCATCCTATGACGGTTCGAGAGGCCATAAAACTTGCTCGAAATCTTCGAATACCTGTGTTTGTGTCACTTATTGATGTTTGTGTCACTTATTGATGTTTGTGTCACTTATTGATGATATCCAACTACTTAGGTACAGTCTGGAAGGTATATGTGAGCTTGAAGGGCGTTTGAGAGCGTTTAAGACAGTTCTGCAAATAGACCCTGCCTGGACTCTCTATTGATTTTGGGGGGGTCGTGAGAATCGTGTACCCAATCTGAATCTCCCTCACCTCTTGAGGTAGCGCCGGTGAGCGGCAGTGCCTGCTACGGTGACTGCAATAATCAGTTGTCCCTTATCAAATTGGAACTTCAATACAATGTTACACCATGGGACATTAATTTCACATGAACACAGAATACAACATCTATGCAGCGCTAATAATATGAAGTATGAAAAACATTTCCAGGTGACAATCAAACCTAGCTATTACCCAAATGCTAAAACCATCCAAAAAATACCAATGATCCTGCCCAATATGTATCGAAACTACAGTTGGACAGCAATCTCTCAACTTCATTGAGAATTGCTTGTCCACCGAACAAAATGGCATCAAAGGAAGGTGCTGAAGTTCCCACAAGTGCTTGCAGTTGTTGACAATTTCTTCATACAACTTTTCCTGATAATTGGTCAACATCATTCAGTGAGCAAGTTGAAAGACTCACAGGAAATATTGGTAAAGAATTCCACTGCAAAGACAACTGTTTCACTGAAGATATTCACTGAAAGAGAATTTCCACCGCACCCGTATCACAGACCAATAAATTAACATGCAATTCTTCAACAACCAGATCCATTGGCAAGTCTACATCCAATTGTGTCAAAAGGTAGCATTCATAAGTTCATGAGTAATGTTGATTTTGATGTAATGAGAGATAAGAATTGGATGGGACCTCAGTGGTAATGTCTCTTGCACTTGGAAGTACTATTTATTCCATATCAGTGGCAATGAGTGGCTTTATTTGGTTTCATGAAGGAAAGATTGTTTATTTCACAAGTGCACAAAGTCCCGGTTATCAGATACAAAAGTTTATCTATATCAATCATGAAAGATAATCTATATCAAATGGGAAAGATAATCAATATCAAGTGCAAAGTATCACCTAAATCCGGGATGAAAGAAATTTTATCTTTGGTGCTCAAAAACTAATTTCTCTTATAGGAAATATTGTATTACAGCCATTTGCAAAACTAATGGCAGTAGTTCGATCGATTGATTATGTAGACTACGTCGGAATAAATAATTACTTAGAAATTTTTTGATTTCGTCACCTGAGTGTCATGAAGTACGTAGCCCCTATCATTTTCCTTTTCTCACCATCTCTACGCCCTTATTTGTACGATATATCACTCCATCACTTTCACATCCCACCATTGTCGAACCCTCATCAATTACTGATCCACCTGACCCCCTTCATCGATTACTGATCCATCAGTTACCCTTCTCCTTCTACCGGCCTCCGCCACCTTCTTTATTCTCAAACTGTACAGTATTACATCATCATTTCTCGCAGATCGGATTGTGTATATAAAGCCCAACCCCCCACTACCTGGCCCCTTATCTTGACCTCTCTGTCATTATCTTGGGACCAGGTA
>MU795190.1:0-44658 GCA_027886305.1 Lentinula aff. lateritia
TGTATCCAAGTTTTTCCGTGGAAAGTTTGTTGAGTTGACAGACCATAGCCATCAGGAGCGTCTTCGATTCGTCGTTCAAGATGTGGAATGGCTGAGAGGAAAAAGTAAAAGAGCGGGTTTCAGTTAGTGAACATGAATGTTGAAGTCAAAGTGTGACTGTGAGAAAAACGCGGATATAGACGCGGCCCGGACACAAAATATTCCCGTTTCTTTCTTCCGTACAACCTGCGACCAATTGCTGGAATAATGAGAGAAGACTTACCTGGCTCTCGACGACCTTGGAACGATCGTAATATTGGAACCGAAATCCGCTATCGTCAGCCGTGATCCCCATTGCATGATTCCGAATAAACCCATTCGAGAGCATCTCCTTCGCGTAACTTGCGCATTGGATTCTTGTGTGGCGCTGTCCTTGCGTTGAGGTCATCTTTACCTCTGCTCGTAACTCAGCTTCGGCTCTCCGTGTGTACTCCTGCGATGTCACGACCTCCATTGTCTTTTTTGTGCCATCAATAGCTTGAATGGTATCCTCAAGTAGAGGTGCATCTCCAAAGTCAGTGGCGGATGTAGAAGTGAGAGGAGTAGAGGCTGCAGACTGGGACACTACATATGCTATAGAGGGCATCGTGTCTGACTGTGCGCGGGACAAAGGACCCGTGCGTATCGCTATGCTAATCTCAGTGTCGAGTCGAGTAATAAAGGCAAGATATTCTCGTACCTCTCTTCCTCAATCTCTGCGACCTCCTGAGGTGTCCTGAGCCTGACTGTGACATGGAATGAGATTTGACCTTCTTGTTTGGCCTGACCGACGGATCTGTGGATCTGTGTTACTATTTAGCTTCCACAAGATTCATGATGTAAACGAACCGGTAGGATCCTCTTCATTTGCCCTTGACCGTTTGATTGACTGCGATTGCGAAGGACTTGCTTGTGAAATAGTCGATAGCGAGGAGCCTGCTGTTGTTCGCGAACCCTGTCTGGATCCACGCCGCGATCCTTTGGCTACCGCTGACTGGGATGATCCGTTTGTTGTTTTAGTCCCCTCTGCAAATGGTAAGAAAGCAATTACATGGAAAGATTGATGGTCGTGTTAACATACCTGCTTTACGGATGCTCATTCCAATGAAATTCCCTTTTCGGTGCTTGACCTCCACAAAGTACAGCAACAATCCCCAAAACACGCCGACAATCTTCTTGTTCTTTTCAAGATAATCCGATAGTTCCTGGTCTTCAGTGAGTTCCAGAAGCTGGATGTAGATACCTCCCAGATCTGGTTTCCTTTCTATTCGCGAACCCAATACCGGACGAGGATCTTGGACATAGAAGATTTTCTCGTCTATGTCCCTTCCTAAGGAGCCTTCCTCTCCATCCGAGTCTTTCAAAACATTCAAGAGATTTGCAAGGGGTCGATACAGCTGCGTCTCGTGTCCTGCAGCACCCTTTCGCTTTTTCCCTTCCGCCTCTGCCACGCCTATCGCAACCGACAGATACGCTTCGAACGCGTCTGTTACTACTTTGCTGTCGAGCTGCAGCGCGATGTCCCCCTTGACCTTCCAATCGACTGGAAGTTCGAGGATGAGGGTCGCAAAGTCATCGAGAGAGAACACAACACCGTCGCCGATATCATCCTCGAGGAACTTGTTGACGACAGAGGCACGCTGGGGAACTTCGTCTTCGGCATGGGTGGTGCATTTTTGACTCATTGGAGTGCTCTCGACCACAGGCGGACCGTTAGCCTACTTTGGAGTTTGGGGAAGAGGAGGCGGGTCTGGGAGAGGATTCTCTGGTAAGGATTCCATAATTCCGTGTGGTGGTTTTTGCGATGTAGGAGAGAGTTCAAGACTTGTGGTGCTTGGACAACGGGGAGACGCACTTAAATGGCTCTCATGTAGCGATCACATGACGTTAGAGAATGCGCGCTTTATGCATTTTATCTATTGTTCTTCTGTTCCGATTCTGGTAAGTTTGACTTTGCCGGAAGGTCAAAGGTCCCGTCCGAATAGGAGAGCAACTTCCACTTCAGGGTGACATCGCAATGTGTCTGTGCTTGTTGGTGCCGGATGCAAAAGATCGTTGATCATGTTTTTTAATGCAACCCCCTCTTTTCTTTTTCACAACCTCGACTTTCTAGTCTTGGCAAAGGTGTTCTTTCCTTCTGTCCAACATTTGACGCGTCGCTCTCCAAACTTCAGACACCATCATACGCGAAACTGAAATCGTGAGCCATGGATTTAGTTGAAATAATCTCTTTCGCACATTGGATTCTTGTATGGAGCTGGCGCTGTGTCTGGACTACATTCTGCTCTGCCCTTAACATTCCTTCCGCTCTTGCTTCCTGCCACCTCGCGATTTCCACCTTTTTTGTTTTATTTTTTCAGTGAATAGTGACTCGAGATCTATTCTTGTACTCAAGGCTGGTGGCTGTGGGAGTTGATGGAGTACATGGAGAAAGGGTAGAAGCATCGGAGTGAAAGTCGACGGCGGGCAATCGATTCAGGTGCATGCTGAGTAAAGGGTTCGGGTGCTTAACTTTGACAGTCTCAACATTTAGCTAAATGCCAAAGGCAAGATTGAGCTTGAGAGTTTCTTGTTCTCTGTGAGTTCCGACAGCTGACTGTATATTCCATCCAAGCCTGGCATTCTCTTCAACAGTGAACCCAATACTAGGTGAGGATCTTCAACACGGAAGACTTTCTCGTCGATCTCTCGGCTTAACTGTCCATCTCCACCTGTCAACGTATCGAAACTTTCGTGCAAGGCTGGTTCAATTCGATCTCGTTCGTTGCAGCATTCTTCCACTCCTTCCTTATACCCTCCGCTATTTCGATCGCAACCTCCAAATATGCTTCGAGCGCCTTTGTTACCGCTTTGGTTTCCGGCAGCAGGCTGAGCTCCTCTTTGATCTTCCATTCGGCTGGAAGATCGAGAATGAGCGTCACAAATTCATCGAGAGATAATACGACCCTCTCGTTAGCGTCATCTTCGAGAAACTTGCTCAGAGTAGAAGTACGCTGTCAATCATCATCTTGGGTATGGTGAACAGCTTACAGTTCCGTTACTCTCATGAGTGCTCCTCACAATAGGTGGAGCATCAGACTGTTTCTGCTGAGGAAGGGGAGTCGGGTTTAGTCTCTAGTGGAGCTTTCACAGTGATTCAATGCAGATATCTTCACTTTTTTGAATCACTAGTTTTCGACGCGCATGAGTTACTCGCATATAACGTTCACACGTCTTGGATGGCAAGCGCGCTATCAACACTACAAAAAATTATGTGTTTGTCCCTGCTTGGTCCAATCATTCCGATTGGCTAGACAAATTTTGTCTTAACATAAATGCACGTGCAACATTCAATTGACATCACAGACGAAGGAAGCAAGTGGGCGGAGCAGAGCGACGCCCCGAGCGTAACTAAGCTGTGCATCGCACGGGTTACTGCTAGTTTATTCTAATATCATTTATTTTAATTTCTAGAACCGACTCTGAAATCGCATGGGAGCAGTATGATCATAGGAAAAGTGTCTACGAACACGTCGTAATGGGAGCATTTCATTTTCTACGACAAAGACTACAAATAGGTATAACATTCGATCACATTGCAAGTTACAGTAGCATTGGAACGAAAAACATGTATATCCAACAGAAATTTCAATGATCCTGGTTCCCTATCCAGCGCGTCTCGAGCTTTTGCCCTTCGAATGAAGACATTATCGACCGCATTCTGGTATAGGTAACACATTTGTTCAACGTTGTCCAGTCAAAGCTCAGGCCTCTATCGTCGACGTATTTGGAATATTTCTTTGAAGTCGAAAGCCGGCGAATTGGTCGTTGTTTATAACCATCACAAATATCCTCAAAAAGCAGCCACAGCCAGGATGTGAACCCTTCAAAGTAAGGTTGGATAGGGAGATCAGTGAATGAATTAAAGAGAAAGACACATTTTTCGCCGCAGATGTCTCTGTCACTGCCGCTGTACCATTTCGAAAAAGGCCTAGGTTCGTCGACGGGGACTCCAGGTTTGCGGTAGCGGCAGGCAAGACAAAGGATGATGTAGAACAAGGACTCCAAATCATGGCGATACAGATGACCGCCCTTCCAACTAGAATTGAGCAAATCGTACGACATAAACGGCCTAGTGCCGGTGTGGTTGACAACATTGAATGTCGGATTTTCGTTGATGTCTTCAATGCGAGAAGAAAGGTCGAAATCATTTAAGACGCCGTAAATCCTACCCTCTTTGCGTCTGAACATAATGTTACCCGAGCTGAGATCACGATGAAAAATCCCAGCACATTCATAAAGCCATTGGTGAACTAGATGACATGTGAAGGTTAGTGAGATGATGATAATGCATCGAGTTAAAGATTGGCGCACTTTGTAGGATGTCGTAAAACACCTGCGCGAAATCCCTTAGATCCTCCAACTCGGAAAGCGGATGGAGCTTCTCAAAAACTGTGATATGCATCACTCGTTCCTCGTACTTGTCCTTGAGAAAGGCCTTCAAACGTCTGTGAAACGATTTCTTCTTGTTGGGGAGTAAAGTGAGCGAGTGGATAACTTCTGGGAGATGGTTGAGTGCCCAGAGTTCGCCAGTCGATTCTGCTTTCGATCTAGCCTCCCCGATAAGTCCTTGCTCTGACTGCCGAGCTTTGCCCATGAAACTGATTTTCACGATCTTCCCCTCCCCATTCCATGTACAATCAGCTTCCATACAGAGGCATTCCACCTCAGCAACAACTGCGTACAAACCAACAGCGTCCTCCGCATGATGGAGAATTGACTGAATAACGACTCTCCGTGAACACCCGTCGGTTCCGACAAAAGAGTAGATAGCGTCGATCAAGTCTTGAGCATCAACTGTGAACGTACTTGAAAACAGCTCTGGATCTTGAAGGTAATCGATGCCATCTATGTACAAAGTTGGAATTAATCCAGCGTTTTTCTTCGTACAGGGGAGTTTCTTGAGCAGGCAGACCATGACGATGAACAGTTTCTTCCACTCTTCATTCTGAAAGGACTGAACATGGAAAGAAAACTAGTGAGCGAATGTTCAAGTATGGAATGCAAGAAAAAATGTGAAGTGAAAGCGGGCCGGAGCCACGGAACAAATTGTTTACCACGACCTCCTTAACACACGTACCTTGTCTTCGACACCCCTTGAACTGAACTCGATATGATCTCCACTTCCCATCCCATCCTTTTGTGAATATTCTTGCACCGTCGCGATCTCCACTGTCTTCTTTTTATCTTCACTCCAAATGTTAACGTGAAGTCTATCTTCGTCTTCGCATCGCAGACTGATGGGTGCAGAAGCGGGAGTAGAAGCACTGTGCGGGGATACTGGATGCGGGGTAGCGGACAAGTTGTCTGCCTGTATGCGTCCCACAGTGGCGGGGCAATCCTCTATAACGGGCTCAATTCCAAGCTGCATGCACAAGGTACGATATGGCCTCACCTGTGCTCTTCTGTATTCTCTGAGATTCTCTCAAGTTCTGTGAATTGGACTGCGACGTGGACCGTACTTTCACCTTCTTCTGATGCCGCATGACTAGATAGGTATTGATATCAAGTCTCTGTGAGATGAATGAATGAAGTACACATACTGGTAGAACCGACTTCGTCATTTGACCTCACCCGTTTGTTCAATTTGTGGTATATCGCTTCTGTTTGTGGTCTTGAAGAAGGTGATCTCGAACGACTAAAGAACGTTTGCGAACCTTCTGTTGTTCCATTCTGCGATGGAGTGGACACCATTATCTGTGATGGTTGATTTGCGGGTGTTACAACCTCTGCGCCAAATGGTAAGGTAAGTGAATATCATACCGAGAAAGATTTCGCCAACTCACCTTTATGGATGTTCAGTTCGACGAAATCTTTCTTCTGGCACCCGACCTCAACAAACAATATCAACAGTCCCCAAAAAATCCCAGTTATGTTTCTCTCCGCAAGGTAATCTGAAAGGCTTCTGTTTTCGATGAGTTCCTGCAGCTGAATGTATATTCCATTCAAACCAGACTTCCTCTCCGATAGAGAGGCCAATACCGGGCGAGGATGTACGAAGAGCGTTTCTGCATTGATGTTCTTGCCTAGATGACCTTCCCCATCTCCCAATGTATTCAAGAGATTTCTGAGGGGCTGGTGTATCTCCTCCTCATGTGGTACGGCGTCCGTCCCCTTCTTCCCTGCACCCTCTGCTGCTCCTATCGCAACTTTCAGAGACGCTTCGAAAGCATCTTTCACTATTTTGCTTTCCGGTCGCAGGCTGAATTCCTCTTCGACCTTCCAATCGGCGGAAATGTTGAGGGTCAAGGTTGCAAAATCATCGAGAGATAATACAACCCTATCTCTAACATCTTCAAGGAACTCGGTCAAAACCGAACGACGCTGGGGAACCGCGTCTTCGGCGGTAGTGATTTCGTAACTTGCGGGGGTCTTCTCAACGACAGGCAGATCTTGAGACTGTTTCTGCTGAGGAATGGGAGTTTCGGTTGCGAGAACAGTCTCTCGTGATTGCTCCATAATCAAGTGGAAATATTTCTGGTGATGTACGAGTGAGCTCAAGAGTGGAAAATGCTTGGGCAATGAAGATCGAACGCTCTTAAATTGCAGTCATGTAACGATCACATGATGATGGCACTCCGCTACTATTATCATCAATGTAATTGTTCTCCTATTTGGTATGTCTACCGCTAGTTAGCCTTTGACACCACCAAATCTGAACGTGGCAATGCTATCAGTGTTTGTCTTTCGTTATCCGCCTATTGCTCCTAATTACAGTCGCAATCAAGGATCAATGTTTTCTTTGATTCGCATCGCGTTGCTCTGGCATTACTCAACAAGTAGTTAGACTACACGACGTATCCCTTTATCAGCATCTTTCAAGTCCGAGTCTACACCCCCAAGGTCTGTATCGCGTCGTGAAGTTCTGAACCCCGAACTCCTAACTACTGTACAAATCCATCTTAACCAGCCAATAATCTATAAACCAGGAACTCCCAAACGGCATCGCCCACAGCTAACACTCAATTATCCATGTGGCAAAAAGTCCTACGCGAATCATGCAATGTATGATTCACCGGGCAATATAGGTGTTAGCGATACAAAAACTAGTAATCGTTCAACAAATCAAAAGATAAATTCATCACAAAATAGAGAGGAGAAACAAACCGACGACGGGGATCGAACCCGCAACTTCAGCCTAACCCAAGCAGTAGGAAAGCTACGCGCTACCATTGCGCCACGCCGGCTTCTGCATGAGGGCCGTTTCCATTGATCAATCTCACATGCTCATGGTGCTTATCGAGCCTGGCATTTCTTGTTTTGCTTGCTCCTTTGATGGAATCAATCAAGTGTTGTGCAATTGGTGCAGGTCTAGCAACACTTACTTTCCATGTCCCATTTGTCCTCGGTCTTCCTTCACTCTTTACCCTGCACGGCGTCCTCGAGCGCAATCCCCGTACTCCCTCCGGCACCGTTTGTGACAGTTTCCACCTTTCTTCCGCTGAAGTAAAGCTTTACAGAACTCTCGAGGAAGTCCTTTCCGATCCTGAGATCGAATTAATTTTGATTGGTACCCCGAATGACACGCACTATGCTCTAACCAAAGCCGCGTTGGAAGCAGGAAAACATGTTCTAGTGGATAAACCTGTTACACCCAGTGTACAAGAGGCGAAAGAGTTGGGCGAGTTAGCTCGAGATAAGGGAAAGGTCTTGTATGCGTTTCAGAATCGCAGATGGGATCAAGATTATTTGGCATTGAAGAAATTATTGGATCTGCCGGATAGTGACCCGAACAGTTTGGGGACCGTTGTTGAGTTCGAATCGCAGTAAGCTGTCGTTGTCGTCGTTTCCTCTATTGAATGATCAATTGATATCTTGATATCCCAAGTTTCGACCGATATCGCCTTGGATTGAAAGGGTCATGGAAAGATGAGCCGCGTCCAGCTGCTGGGTTAATATACGACCTCGGCTCGCATTTGATTGACCAAACCCTTTGCTTGTTTGGTCGACCCACAAAGATCACAGCGTTTGCATCTAACTTGAGGGGAGTAGGACATCCTGATGTAGACGATAATGTTAGTGATCTCCGTGCTTTCAATATCTCAACTCAGTAACCAATACAACATAATGCCCTCCACCAGTTCACAATTCATATGCACTACTCAGCGGGATCCGCTCTGCCATACCCATTTACCGCCATCCTCCGCGCTCACCCCCTTTCCGTTCACTCTCCTCAACTCCGCTTCAACGTTCTAGGTCAGAAAGGATCTTACACCAAATACGGCGTGGATATTCAGGAAGAACAGCTTAAGAGTCTTACTGCAGCTCCTGTCACCGCTACTAGTCCCAGCACTGCAAGTCTTACTCCAGAAGATCTGATCACCTCTCCCTCATTAGGCTATGGTCTCGAACCCGAAATACTCTGGGGTGCACTCGAACACGCTACAGATCCTGTCGGTATGACGTTCGTTAAATCAGTATGGCCGTCGGAAGAGCCGGGATGTTATGCGGATTTGTATCGTAATCTCGCAGTAGCGATCAGAGAGGGCGTTGAAACAAAGGTCAAGTGGGAGGAGGCAACAGCAGTCATTGAGATGATTGAACTAGCAAAGAAGAGTGCAAAGGAAGGCAGAACCGTTGATGTGCCGTACTGATGTGGACAGTAGGTACTCGATACAGAAGTTGGTTTGTTTGTTCTCTATTGAGAGACATACAGCGTGCGACGGTGTCATACAACCAGAGGTGTTGGCACAACTACTCGAAGATAATTAAGTTACAAAGTCACAGCCCCAATACAGTCAAGTAATTACACAGGAAATGTAGGATGCAACAGCAGCGAAGTCGACAGCACGATAAGCAAGTATTGAGAGTGGTTTAGAGACAGCGTACAAAGATTCATCAAGAGTAATAAAAGAGTACTTCACGGTGTTGTTGGAGGTGTTGAAGTTCTTCGGTTCAGAGGATAATTCTCTGTGCCGTTCTCTGCTGTCTATGTCAGCAAATAGGTAGATGCAAGAGTCCCGCAACAGGACGCACCGTGTCTTGAATTGAAAGGGGTAGTCATGAATCCAAGAGACTCAAGCTCTCCTTCCGGACCTCTGTTAGCAGAGCCACCTAGCCGCATCCAGCCGGGCCTACGAGTAGGGAGCCGCAAACTGGTAGAACCGCCACGAGTATCTTCGGGCTCTGCAGACATAACCCTCGGACGAAAAGGTATATCGCATTCTGGATCGCCAAGTGAGGGGTAGAATTGCCTGTAAATTATATAAGTGAAAAGTAGGCCAAGAAAGAACCCTAACGCCACGTCGTTCCAGTGATGTCTGCGATCCGCAACGCGAGTCAAACAGATCCAGATTGAAAGGATTAGTGGGGAGAAGACCAGCCACACTTTGTACTACGTTCCGATTATCAATCAGCGACTTGGGAACGAATCGCACAAACGCAACGCACGGTGTATGCCTTTTGATTGAACAAATGCAATTTCCCAGCCCAATACAAGCTCATGAAACCAAGCCCTGCAGCGGAAAGGATGGCATGACCACTGAAGAAGCTTCGCATTCCGTCTTTGATGAATGCGGAGTCCGTGCTCTGACATATTGTGATGTTCGTCAGGCCAAAAACCGCACTGTTCACGGAACCTGCAGCTGGATCGCATCTCGCAATGAAGTCTGGAAACGTCAATGCTAGGCAGAATCCAATGATATGGAAGGGTACTACCTGGCCGCGGCCTCCCGGCAGTAACACGAACGAATTGAACGAAACTCCCAGAAGCAGAATAGCTCATTGATACTAACATAACGTGAACCACCATCAGAGTATAAGGAGCTGATGAAAATAATTGCTCACAGCCCAATAAGCTAGCATGTAGATCCCACCAATCCCGAAAGTTGAACAAGAAATTGCCGGCGACGATGGACAGATATGGGATAACCAAAACGGCGATCAACAGCCCGTTCTTGATATGATAGCACAGATGAACACGATTCAATTTTCAACGCCTTGAGATTGTCGTCAGCCTACCGAAACTGTTTGTACCTCCTTGATTGAATACTGGATGGATGTATCGGTCAGGTCAAACTCGGGGAACTGCTGCAGACGATTCAAGTAGAAATGGGCGAAGAGACTACGAAGGGGAGATAATTAACTTTGTCCTAGAGGCTATTAGTGAACGACGTACGCCACTACAATGAGTATAGTCCTGTTGAGGTGGACTTCGTTAGAAAAACCAAACATGTTGAAGTGACATACTCTGCAAAACCTGCATGCTCGCAAGAGGAAGGAGGATTAGACAGAAGTTAACAACAGTTGAAGCAGCATGCTCTCTGGACTGCTTAGGCTGCCTCCAGCCTGCTCGATCCCTTAGCCGAGGATACAGGTTTTGCAGATACGGTAGGAGAGAGGCCATACCAATCAACAGCATAAGAGAGAAACAGGCGGGTCTTCGAGCTCAGAGGCATTGTGAGAACTCAGCAGGGCAGCAACAATCTACTCTGTTGCCTACAAAGCATAGATGTAAGGAGCATGAACAGCTCTTCAACGTGACGATCTGATCTGATTAGTAACATTCATATACACCTTCGATCACAAATCAATCATCTTGTAAACGCCGATCAACAAAGCCTCGAAATGGACGCTGCATTTTAACTATAAGTAACGCAGTGTAAGACCAATCTTTCTCATTCTTTTTTCTTTCAGCTACTATGGCGGGAGGCTTGACGTCTCTTCCAGGTACAGGCAAGATTTTGCTCAGAGTTGCATGACAGAGATATTAACATCTCATCGAAGGTCTTGTGGGCCGTGACAATACAGCCGCAATAGAGACCAACACAATCATTGTTTTCGACATTATGAATGTAGTGGGTCTCTTGCTGACCGGCCTCGTTCTTTTACCCGCCCTCCTGTCCCCAATGGTATCTAGGACTTCTACCTGGATGGCCTTGATGGCCTCTAGCATTTTTTACTCTTCTTCTTACCTGCTACTTCTTCCGATCGGTCAACGCTCTGTTGCTCAACCTGGATACGGGATCTGCCTCTTCCAAGCTTCTTTAATTTATGGGGCACCCGTCTTGTGAGTTCCACGTCGCAAAGTAATCAATATTACTGAAGTTCCTGTTCACAGAGTCTCATTTGCAGGCTGGGCTTATGTACTACAGGTGAGTTATAGACATTGAACGGGTTATACAAAGATAAAATAGGCGGGATAGCTATACTTTGAATTAGCCATGAACATATCAACCAACAAGATGTATCTATTGCGAATCAACATCATGGTGCACATCAGTTCCACTGAATCCTGATTTCTTGATTTTTTATGATTAAGCAATGGTAGCTCCTCATAGCTCCTGTGGCCATGGCCTGCATCATGTTCATTGTGTCTCTGGTTGTAAGTATTATGTTCATACAGTAAAGTGACTTGGCGTTCAATGTTTATATCTCAGGTTGGGGCTCAGTCTCCCAATACAGTCACAATTGATTCTACACGTCGTTATTGCCATATAATAAGTCATGTCCCGTTAGTTTCATTCCTTTCACTTGTACGAAAGTACTTGTTGCAAACATAATTCATGATTGTTTTCAAAGACGTACCACAGCCGCAATCCTGATTGGTATAGGTACTGTAGGAATGATGGTGTTCGAAGGTGAACATCGCTTTTTCTAAATATTAGACCACAACCAATATGACTTGCTCATTCCTAGTATTGCTCTCGATGCATCTTTCCCGCAACTGGGTAACACTCAAAAAGGTGACTGAAGGCGAAATCTCTATTTTCGCATGGTACAAGTTTGGGCGGATCATTATCTTCACAATTTTACCTTTTGGAGCTTTCGCGTGGGTTTCTTCTTTGCTTCTTAAAGAACAACGATCGCTGAGAACTTTGTAGACTCAACATAGGTGGGTTTTTCAGCAGTGGGACGACAAATGATAAATGGAACATACTCTTACCAATCAGTCGGTCCAATATTCCCCCCTATTTTACATTCTCAAAATAATGCTTGATATCTAGTACCTATAGGGGCTGCTCTCATCTTTGGCTCGCGTACAGTCAGTACCAAATCTTGACTGATTGTCCTGATCAAAACCTTGATTCATTTTCTAGGACATCATCTATGCGTGGAAAATGTCGTACAAAGCTGAAGCTACTTGGAACATCTATGAGGATCCAAAGCCAGTGTGCTGCAGCTGTCCACACTGCGGGGAGGAGTTCGATACCATACCTGGCAGTGTATGAGATCAAGGAGATAAATGAAAGACATGTGATTACTGGAGGACCTGAACCTTCTTACAGGTTGTAGTCAGTAGTCTAGTTCTGCTTTTATCTGGGTTTTCTTATGTGTATAGTACTGGGAAAGGGCCTCGTACTGAGGTACCGACCTTGCCTGGATCACCTGGTTCAGCTTCATTTCACAATAGCATACAACTCAGGGATATTCAGGGTCTGACCTTGAGAGGCTAAGATGAGGTAGGTGGGGCATTGTCAGAGCAATGAGCAAATGGGGGACAAGCCAGGCCAGGAAGGGAGCCATGTTGTTGCATATTTGCGAAACAATTCAAGATGGCGAGAGATCTAGCCGAGCAAGGTGATAGGCTCAATTCTGGAAGTCAAATATGTACTTTCCTATCGCCAAATCATGGACTTGTAGTAAATACCGTCGAGCATGTTTTCTCAGAGCCAATTGTGCCAATATATAGTTTGGGAATATTTTGAAGTTGATACCAGCATTCTTGACGCTATGTCATGATCATCAGACGCGTGTGCACCTAGGAAACTTTTCTTTGTGAATCATTCTGCTCATCGTGTTTTGTTTCCCCTATTTGTATTCGCCAACCCAGTGCTCATGCACGAAAACTTCTTGATCTCACGCCCACTCCACCGATCCCGCTTCCACTCGAATTTCCGCCGCCATAACTCGATCCGTGTCCCGACTCGCCAACCCTTCTCTCTACCTCTGTGACTTTACCTTCAATCTCTCTCACTGCTCCATCAATCCACTGTAAGCTATCCAAATGGCTGCTCAATATCTGAGAGATCTGAGCCATAGGATCTTCCTGTGGTCTATCATTCCCATTTGCACTTGGATCACTGGAGGTAGATTGTCCTGATGATATGGACAGGCCATTGACAGCTTCAATCATTTGTGTGAGGGAACCGGACAGATCGTCAAGGTGCGTTTGTAAATCTGCCGCGAGCATGTAGCTAGAGGCAGAACAGAAGTAATAACGAAAGCTAGTAAGGTTTCGGTGGAGATATGATATCGGAAGACGTACTTTTTGTCCCTCTCAGTATCCGCAGGACCAGTGTCTAACGCACGTAAACTCCCCCCTTGGCCACCAAATATTTCTTCAGTGACCTTCTCGTATGCATCAAGTGTAGCAGCTAAATCCTTCTGCTGCTGTTCAATATGATCGAGAGATTGGTCGACTTCGTTCTGTTCACGTTCTGCGGCTAGGACATGGCTGTAGAGTGTTGCCAACTTGAGGGGGTTCGATCAGTATGGCATCAAATGCAGCAATGAGAAAACACATACACTATTTGAATTCTCGATAAGTGCCCTATCCCAAACCGACACCTCTGCAGCGAATTTGTTGAACTCCTTAACATGGGTCTCCAGCTCGTTAGACCATTTATTGACAATCTCTTCAATGGTTTTGCCTCGTAGCATAGACGGTGGCTGTACGGCGACAGGGGGTGCGGGTGCGTTCGAAGTGGTCGTGGAGATGCCTGATAGACCACCTGCTATAGCAAAGGCATCAGTGGCAGAATGGACAGACGAAATGATAAACACTCACCTGCTGGTTTTGATCCACCAAAACTCAGGCCCCCTGATGGTGCTGGACATGACATGAGTTTTACAGCCAGTAATTGTTGATCAGAAAGCGCACCTGTACCGGCAGCACCTCCATCCTTCTTCTCTTCGGGTTTTGGGGCACCAAAAAGGTTCCCTAAAGGCGCAGCTGGATTACACAACAGAGATTAATTTCGACCACACAATCGGATACAACACGTACCTGGAGCTTTACCCTTATCTCCCGCATTTTCAGCGGGTTTAGTGCCGAAAAGACCTGTACCCAATGCTATGAAGTAGATCAGAAATGCGAGGTTGTTGACGACAGCCAAAAGTAGTCGAACCTGGGGTTGATGGAGCCGTAGGAATAGTTCCAGATCCAGCAGCATTTCCACCAAGAGAGAAAGGGGACGTCGATGTTGACGGAGTAGCAGCAGCCCCTGGAGCCTGTGTATTTGTCGCGGGAGTGGCAGGTTTATTGAAAAATCCTCCACCAAGTAATCCAGTACCTCCGGTACCAGGTGCAGATGCCGCTGACGTTGATGAAGCATTATTTTCGCCTGGCTTGGGGGCTGTCGAGCCGAAAAGTCCAGCGTTCAGAGTAGGTGCTGATGAGCCTGTAGATGTCGAAGTTGAAAGTCGTTGAGCTGGGGAAAGGATCATACAGGAAACATACCGGGATTCGGTGTTGGGTTGCTGAAGACTGTACGGATGGATTACGAGACGAACAATGGCTCACAGGGAAGAACGTACAACTAGAGGTAGCAAGTTTTGGCGTATTAGCTTGTTCGGTTGGTTTTGGTAATGAAAACGGGCTTCCCCCAAAAAGGGCAGGTGTTGGGTTTGTAGCGGAAGCGTTATTGGTTGTATTGGTATTGGTATTGGCATTGGAGCCTCCGCCGAACAAAGGTGTAGAAGTCGAAGTTCCACTTCCACCTCCACCGCCAAAAAGATTCGTCCCACTTCCTGTTCCTGTATTCAACGTAGAGTTCCCGCCACCAAAGATGGATCCTGCCGGTTTGTTGGCTGTATGAATGTTATTAATCATTCAGCTGTAA
This sequence comes from Lentinula aff. lateritia, assembly GCA_027886305.1. Classification (NCBI taxonomy): domain Eukaryota; kingdom Fungi; phylum Basidiomycota; class Agaricomycetes; order Agaricales; family Omphalotaceae; genus Lentinula; species Lentinula aff. lateritia. Next base: position 14,841 of record MU795190.1, read on the forward strand.
ATGCAAAACACGAATCACGAATCACGAACCAGTATGCCCAAAAATACTCGGCGTTCCAGTAGATCCTCCTGTATTCGCGTTACCGCCACCACCGAATATATTACCACCCGCTGTTCCAGCCCCAGTTTGACCTGAATTTCCTGTGTTATTTGCGAAAAAACTCATCGTAGACGGTTGTGAGAAAAACGCGTCCACAGCAGCCTGTTTGCCAACTGTTTGCAGCTCTTTGTAAGTAAACTTCAAGCATCGACTGATTTATTCAATTATTGACAGATGAATTGATTGCCCTCATCCTTGTACTCTTTCATGACCAGATCAAATACTCTCGATACCATTGCCGTACTCGATGAGCACCATATGAACGACCTCAGTAACGATCCAGAGAAAGAATCCTCCATTAGTTCTTCCACAACCATTGACTGGAAAGTATTTGTCCATCCCCAAGGATCTATATACTTCTCCAACGGCCAAATCATTGCCGACCAGGACATTCGAGATCCAGAAATACTTTCTGGTATTCAATATAGTTCTTCGTTTCTAGGTCTCGATGCATGGGATTCAGAGGGTTCCGAGAAAGACATAGAAGTTCAACTGAACGTCAGCAATAGGGGACAGTGGAATCTTGCATTGTTTGTTAACCATAAACATTGCATCGCGGCCCATGCGTACGAGAAAGCGCAAGATGGAGCCTTCGCGAATATGGATCCCGAGACTCGTCAGTAATTTATCCATTCGGTTCTGTTCTACCATCACTCCGTTAATAAATACGTTCTTTCGCAGTCAATCGTCGTAGAAGGCTGTATTGGAACTTCATATGGTCACATTCGGCTCATCGACCATGCCCTGCACGAGCAGTACCTGACGCTTGCGACGCGTTAGCCTGGTTTTATGTTCGTATACATACCTCTCCTCGACATGTTGTCATTTTAAACATCACACTAGGCAGACAATTTGATTTCTGGTGCGGGAAGTGTCGTTCCTTTTTCAAAAGAGGAATGCGAAGAACTTCTCAGACGCGTGAAGGAATTCGAACGTGAGCCGTTTTTTTTTCCACATTCACTCTTATGATCATTGCTCTACTTAGTGCCATGCTACGACAATTCCACGGCCAAAACTTCCTTCCTTGCTTGGCTTCTACGTGAAATTTGTAGCTTTCGAGATGCGGAGATGTACGGTCAACTCACCCGTAAAGAATTTACAGAACGCCGCCATGATAAATACACACAACATAAAGCCCACTCAGACTCATCTGCTCTACCTGCAATTTTTGTTCTTCCAGTTTTGCGTCTTATCATGAACTGCGTCTTCTTCGGCATCCCACACTCATATATGAGACTTGTCAAGCAGTCGTTTGAATATCGCGGCCGATTGGCGGGCATGCAAGCTAATTGGGAAACATATATCGATCGTTTAGTCCGAGAGTATTCACATTTTTTGTTGATCGTACGTCATTTTATGTGAAGATTTCGCTTCATTGACCCCTTCAAATGCAGTCGACCGTGCTGCTTTCTGCTACCGTTGGTCTTTTGGCGGTACCCAACGTTCCTCGTATCATGGAGATCGCAGCACTTGTGTCCGCTTTTAGCTCTCTAGGCAGCATCATAGTGGGCGTGTTCGCAATATGGAGACATCAAGCAAAGTTTCGGACAGTCGACTCTGTACGTGTTCTTTCCAGTTGGCCATAAGGTTAACTGTTTACATCCACGCAGTTCACATACATGCGCAACGCCCAACATAACCTACTGGGTTTTTACGGACATGCTATGCTCCTCAGTCTTCCCCCAGTATTACTCGTGTGGGCTATCATCACTTTCACGATATCCACGCTGGCGTATGCATTGAACAGTTTGGGCAACCATAACACGGCCGATCGAATTTCTATTGGAATTATTCTGGTTATATTTGTTTGCATATTGGGGACCGTCATCGCTGCGCTTTATACATTGACAATGATATGGACTTACCAGAATGAATATTGGTGGACTCGTCTCGCAAGGGCACTTAAAAGAGGGTTCTTTCGTCGAAAAAGAGAAAAAGAATTGGGTGTATGACTGAACATTTTGGAGGCCACAAATTTGTACTGTATATTAACACATATTCTGGACGCTGAAATGACAAGCACTGAGATGCGCAATTGCCGGTGGGTATGTACATAGTGATTTATAGGGATCTAATCAATGACCCGGATAGAGGCCCCTCCGTCCACTGTGACCCGCTTTCGAGTCTTAAGTATCAGATAGCGTCGACCGATCTGACCAACACTGTGCTCTCCATTCGCGGGAGATGGGAATGTAGCAAGTCCGGACGGAGCGAGAACAATTGCTTCCCCAGTCTGGAGATACTATGTTAGTACTGTTTCAAGTTGAAACCTCAAAAGACATTGACCTGAAGCCTGACAACTTTATCGAATGCATCATTATCCGAAAAGTCTGCAGGAACGTGTTTCTCGAGATGTTGCCACCATGCGGGCGAGGAGAACCTGTGCAAAATTGTGACAGTGCACAAATCAAGTAAGACCGGGTTGACAACGGTGGGCTCTGTGAAAAGCGGATTCTTGAGGATATAAACTAATGATAAATACGATCATCCTTCACCTTGAGTGCTAATGATTACCCGCATGGCCAAATGTCGTTGCTGCCTGGTAAGACTGAGCAGGGCTTTTGTAAACCCAGAAGGATGATTGTTCGAAGAGAGGTACTGTCGAAATATTACTCAGACATCACCGAATTCGCCAACGAAAGTTCGTTTCCTTAGGTGAATACGCACTTTGTGAGCCTCGTCAATAACGAGGACTTTTCCTGTGTTAACCTCTGCACGTACAAAAAGCCGCGTCAGCACCTCAAAGAGCCCACAAGCGGATGATGGGTCAATAAAAGGGTCGGATAGATCAACGATTGTTAATTGACCAGGTGCAAAACGGGGTTTTCGTTCTGTTGAGACGTCCCACCTGAGCTTCTTGGTTTTTTTTCCAGTCATAAATGAAGTCAAGAGAGCAAGACGTTGTTCAAGGCCAGACAACTGAGCTGGGTTGAAGGTCTTCTTCTTCAACTCCAGTGCGGCTATGAACGCTTGATAAGAAAATGATTCTCCAAGTTCCCGCAAGATAGACTAATGGTTGACGTGACTCAGTGACTAGGGCACAAAAAGTACTAATTTGCTCAGCTTACCAGAATTATTTGGATATAAAGCGGGGCGTTGTCGGAAGATCCAACAGCCATCAAAGACAGAAAAGCCTGAGCATCAAGTTCGGACTCGTCGAACAACAGAGGCTCTACAGTCACGTTCCCTCGTTGTGTAAGAGGCGCATAGATACCTTTCATCGTATTGAGTGATGATTTGGAGACGTAGACCTTGACCTGCGGAGCCTTGATGGATGGATGATTCGACACTCCGACCCAAGCGGCTTCACAGGGGCCAGAACCCGCACCACCCTCTCCGAAATGCAGAACTAATCCGGAAAGTGGTTGAGATAAAGTTCCGAGGAATGAGCTTGAGATGAACATGTTTTCAAGCATCACTGAAACGGTATGGGACTTCCCAGAACCTAAGGCCTACGTATTATTGGAAAAGCTTAATACAGAGGTAAAATATTTACCTTGGACACCGCATACCAGTGTGGACATAGGGGCATTCTAAACAACATCAGTTAACAGATGAATGACCTGGACAAGATGAGCTCACCGTGTTTAAGTAGACGCGAGAATCCGAGAATGTGTGAACATCTTTTTTGAAGCTAGAAGGCGATGATTTCGATGAGGCGTTGCGTTACGTGCATCAACGGCCCAGTACTTACTGACATGCCACTGCGCGGCCAAGAACACCATATTGAGCACTGGTGGAAGACCCGCAACGAAGAAATGCACCTCTCGTTATGATTGGTGCATCTTTCAGTTCATGGGCCTCCATGGAGCTGAGAGTGGCATCTTCCAGTGGCACCCTGTCGAGAAGTTCCCATTCTTCGTTCGAATCATATTTGTCCTGCAAGAATTCGAAAGTTCAAGTTGAACATGTCGGAAAAGTTAGTAAGTTGGGTTCTGACTCACGGACGACGTCGAGCAGGAGCTGGAGGTTAGCGGAGGGGATATAGCTACCACCATGTTGAACGCTTTTCTGAGGGCCTGAAAGGTGAAAAAGGTGGAAAGAAACCGTCGAAAAGGACGATTCTTTGATGGACCTATAAAATACAGCCGAAGGCGCTTATAAGTGAAAAGAAGTCACTGCAGGCCACCTGTTCGGGGCCAGGATAACCTGTATATCGCTGCGCTCGAAGCTTGAGATTCCTGCGGACATCGATCGTGGTAATGTTATCTGGTAAACTGAATGGAAAACGTTGAAAAATATACTTCTGAGATCGAAGAAACCTGCTACATGTAAACAGTCATAAACATTCAGCGGTGTACAACTATAGTAAAAGTCGTAATAGAATGATTAATCGAAGAGGACCATTGGTTCACTTGCGTCTTCAGGAAGCTAAGCAAGTATGCAACCGTATGAAAACAAGGTGTTCATGGAGTTGCCGCAGTCAAAGAGGTTCTTCAACCCAAAATTATACTAGTGCGTAAGTATGAAAGGTACCGGCGCTCCGTGCGTTGAGTTATTAGTTGCGGGCGCTTGCACTAAAAATCCTCTTGCTTTGCTCCTCTTTTTCATGCCTTTATTCGATGTTCCAGGGTGGTCAATGCCAGCCGATCCAGTGCCAGAGGCTGGGTCTCGGAAGCGCAAAAGGCCTATCAGCGACGCAGGGTCTGAAACTCAGAGTAGGATACACTCTGCAGAAATCAATCTCGAAAAACTTGTCAAAAAGTTGACTGGGAAGCGGGATGAGGGCGATGCAAGAACAAATGCGGCTTCTCACTCCAAGCCCAAACCGCGTCGAAAGAAAAAGGAGTCTCAGCCGACTGCAGAAGTGGACAAGAAAAGTATTTCATTGCCCATGCCATTGATGAAGGCATCGGACAGAGCCACCAAGAAAACTAAGCGGAGCCATGATTCTCGTCCCCCAGATTTCGAGGAGCAACAGCAACGGTCGAGCAAGGATCTCGATTCGTCATCTGGGTTGACGGGCATGCAGAAGAGCATGAAGCAGAAGTTGGAAGGGGCACGGTTCCGGTTAGCGTCCAAATAATTGACCAGTGACTTTGCTTCCGTGGTCTCATACATGCCAACGTAGCATGCTCAATCAAACATTGTATGAAACTAAAAGTGAAGATGCGCAGCGGATGATGCAGGAGGATCCTACCGTTTACACCGAGGTGGATTTACCGTCATTCTCCTCAATCATTCTGCTTATCAAATGCAGTATCACAATGGTTTCAGACTGCAAGTATTATCGTGGCCCACGAATCCCGCAGATCACTATGTTGAAACCCTCTCATCGTATCATGTCAATACAATCGTGGCCGATCTAGGCTGTGGAGATGCAGTCATCGCCCGTGCTTTGATTCCTAAAGGAATATCTGTACTGTCATTCGACCTGGTCTCTCATAGCCCTTATGTTGTGGAGGCTGACATTTGTGGTACATTGCCATTACCGGGCTCAGAGGGTACTGAAGGATCGTTGTCTGAGGGCGAAGCTCATATCGTAGATATCGTGGTATTCTCGTTAAGTCTCATGAGTACTAATTGGCCAAAGTCAATTCGTGAGGCGTGGAGGATCCTAAAGCCGAAGTATGTAATATCATCTTCAATCGAAGACGACAGCCAATTTACCATTCTTATCAGTGGAGAGCTCAAGATAGCGGAAGTAACAAGTAGATTTCGCAAACTTGAAGATTTTGTGTCCCTAGTTTCATCTATCGGCTTCAAGTTGAAGTCGAAGGTGAGTTGCCACTCATTCGCTCGTCATTGACGTTAATCAGAGCTGCGCAGGACGAAAGGAACTCACATTTCACTCTGTTCGAGTTCAGAAAGGTTCCTCGTGGATTCAAAACGTCAAAAGAGTGGGATATCATCTTTTCCAAAGCTGACACCCTAAAACCCTGCGAGTATAAACGTCGATGTGCGTCGAAATAGGATTTTATTCGTGCTGTACTAACAATATTATAGGATGTTACGGTTAATCTTATCGCATTCGGAAGCTGCTGATTCAAGGGCGCAAGGTGTTGAAAAGACGATCGCCCTGGATTTGACATCGTTAGAAGTTGCTGGAAAATGCAGTATTATTTTACTTACGGTGTCGCCCAAACCAGGGCTAATCAAACCCTCCTTTGTCAATGTTTCGTCAATGCCTGCGACCCAGATCTACAGAAATGTGATCATTTAGAATGATAATTACAAGAAATATGGTCTGAGTGTTACCTCGAGTCCAGGGAATCCGCTTTGTACGTTCTTTAATCCTTCTTGAGAAGCAAGTACACAAAGAAGTTTGATTTTGTCCACTGAAGAGAGTATATGAGATGCTGGAAGCTCCACGAAGAAAAGGGATATACCTGGGATACCCCAATCGGCAATCATAGTGAGAGCGGCAACGGCGGTCCCTCCAGTCGCAATGAGAGGATCTAAGAGATATACTATGTCAACCGGAGGTTGCGCCGGCAACTTGGAGTAGTCTGCCAGTCGGATTAGTAACTTCACCATTTTTCATGTTGTTACTCATGGACCCACATTCAACAGGCTGAAGGGTGACTTTTTCTCTAAAAATTCCGAGGTGGTACACAGGTGCGGAGCTAAATCCTGTGAGTTAAAGATATTGATAATTGTTAGAGGGGGTAGCATACGGGAAAAGAGTTAACTGCGGACAAGTCCTATGGTCATCATTCTATTGCTTGTGTGGGGACAAACGGATGTCTTACCAGAGCATCCGTCATTCCCAGGCCAGCACGCAGGATCGGCGTTAGGCCAACACGAGGTTTGATATTCGTACCCTTGAAGGCCGCAATGGGTGTTTGCTAAGAGAAACGTGGCGTCAGCGAGGATGGATCGATAAGGAAGACCTGCAGCATCACTCACCCCGTCAAACGTCACTTCTTCCAAATCTTTTGAGGCTTCAAGTCCTAGAATTAAAGCAATGTGGTTGATGCCCTACAAGAAGTTCTTTAGTATCCTGCATAATCTTCTTGAACTACTCACTTCGCGGAATTCTTTGGAAGTTGTAGTGCTGAGTCGCAACTTGGAGAGTTCCGCGTTGACTATGGGGTGCGAGATCTTGTGGACGCCAACCATCTTGCAAGTGAGGGGTTGTAGAGGTTCGAAGGAAAAGGAAGAAAAGCAGTCAAAGTCCCAGATAAAAGGGATCTGCAGCGCTCAGGGACACTCTGACCTGCTCGGCCCGACAGGGTTTCGGCAGGTTCCGCGGGTAAACACGTGACTACTTTCGGAAGCCCGGAAGGAATAAACCGGACAACAGTTTCCGTCAACAATTTAGTAAGGCGTGCTACCAACCTCATCTTTGCTCATCTTGTTCCAGGAGAGAATTTACAGGAATACTATGAAGTCCTACCCGTCAAATTTTCACTTGCTCATTTACCATGGCTATCGGCCAAGTTTCAACGTCTCTCGCTTCTTCAGTCACTCTCGTGTCTCCGGCCTCTCCTAAAGTAGGCGCTGTGCTTGAAGCTAATTTCGAGGAACTTCTCGAAGACCCACGGGTGTCTGCCTCAACTGTGGTGGAATACATCTCATCTCGCGCAAAAACGACTTCCTCAGTCTATATCTATGATCTGGCGGAACAAGTTGGGTTCGGAACACTCACAAAGATCTGGTCCAAAGCGCAAGATGGGACCGCACCAGTGGTAGATTTACAAACCAGGGCTGGTGCAGGACTGGGTCTCGTTGGCAGGCTGTCAGAAGGAACTAGCTCCGATACCGCCAATGGAGCTGTTTTGACTGCCTTCACGTCGCCACAAGGGCTTTCTCTGATGGCTCCTGCGCTTTCATATCTACCTCCCGCAACAGCCTCAAGTAGGCTCGTGATTCAGGTTCCTAACATCACGCCTGCTGGCGAGACTTATACACTGTCTCCTACTCTGGCAAATTTTGCTACTGTCCTTCCGATTCTCCCGGAAAATATCGTGGTCTTAGCTTCTGCTACTTCTCAGGAAACAGTGCACTTTACCCAGTTATCGTACCAGCTTTCTGCTTCTCATGTCATTCACATCTTCGACCATTTTAGCTCCTCTCGCGAAGTAGGCCATGCTACTCTTCCGCTTCCCGAAAAGGACTACGGAAATATATCTGTCGCCGAAGCTATCCAGCGTGCAGGATATTCATCTTTTGACTACGTCGGTGATACTCAGGCGCACACAGTAGTACTGGCGCTGAATGGGCCTCTAGCTGTGGCAGCCAAGGCCATTGCCAACAAAAGCCGCCACGGTTTTGCTGTTGTATCGGTCAATGTACTTAGACCTTGGGATGAGGCTGCCCTTCGCTCCGTGTTACCAGTCACCGTAACGACAGTCCATGTTCTCGATGATGTCCCGAATGCAACCACGAAAGGACCTCTTTACGTCGATGTTTTCAGTACTCTGCTGGACTCGATCAACCCACCCACTGTCCATTCTCACCGTATCACACCTTCGCAGACTCAGGTGTATATCTCTCAAAAGGACTCGTTCAAGGAGTTTTTAGCCACGCTTGCTCCCGAGGTAGAGGATCCGGTACCTGCTATAATGAAGAAATTGATGTTTTTCAGCACACCTAGTACGACGCTCTCGAACCTCCCCCTACTTGTCGAAGGCGCTCTTTCCACGAGCAGGACTCTCTCATCGCGTCTCTCTATAGACCACGACGTCTTTTCCAAGCGCGGAGGGATTACTGCCAGTCGCATTCTTTTGGCTCCTCGGAGTGCATTGGACTCTGAGGATTTTCCCATCCCCTTGGTCCTGCCATATGATGCTCAGACTAATGGAGAAGTTGATTTCCTTGCCATTATGGATCAGACGATCCTGAAGACACATTCAGTTCTCAAGTATGCTAAACCCCGTTCCACAATTTTGATTGTGACTACATGGACAGCAGAAGAGTTATTCTTCAATCTCCCGGTTCAGGTTACCAGGCTTATTGTAGAGAGGGAACTTCGTCCCTTCATAATCAACGTCACAGACGTCGCGGAGAAGTTGACGAGCGCTATTGGTCAAGTTCAGGATGTCATCTCAAATATTGTTGCTTATCTAGCTTTTATGAGGATGTACTTGGGCGCAGCCGCTACCGAGGAGAACGTGCTTACTTTGGCAATCGGATCCTACGGTGAAACTGTGGAAGGTGTAGAGTTGACCAAACTCAACTCTCAGACTTGGAACGCATTGGAAGAGGTGCTCTTTATTGATGCACCTTCGGAAGAGAAACCTGTTGAACTCAAGGAATTTGAATTCAACGCAATTGCAGTGGAAACCGATGAAGGCGATACCGTAGTGAACGGAGCTCGTTTGGGCTCATGGCACGATGCGGCCAAACATTTGCTCTTCCCGACCATCTTCGCTCCTCCAAAAGAGACTATAGACGAAGAGTTCCCGCAGCATCCTTCGCTGCGTCCTGAACTTCCTGAGCGTACTTTCCTTGTCACCTGCACTGTCAACCGTCGTTTAACTCCAAAGGAGTACGATCGAAATGTCTTTCACCTCGAATTCAACACCAGCGGTACAGGACTCAAGTATGCTATCGGGGAGGCGCTGGGTGTTCATGGATGGAACGACAATCAGGAAGTCACAGAGTTCTGTGAATGGTATGGCGTCGATCCGAATCGATTAATCACAATCCCTGTTCCCGGAAGCGAGGATAAGCATCATACTCGGACCGTTTTTCAGGCCTTACAACAACAGATCGATCTATTCGGACGTCCTCCAAAATCCTTTTACACCGATCTCGCAGCATATGCGACTTCACAAGCGGACAAGTATTCACTGCAGTTCATAGGCTCGGCTGAAGGAAGTTCGACGTTCAAGAAGCTGAGCGAAAAAGATACAGTGACGTTTGCGGACGTGTTGAAGTTGTACTCGAGCGCTCGGCCTGGTATTGAGGTGCTTTGTGAACTTGTAGGGGACATCAAGCCTAGGCATTACTCAATTGCTAGTGCGCAAAGCGTGGTCGGCGATCGGGTGGATTTGTTGGTTGTTACTGTTGATTGGGTGACTCCAAGTGGTAAGTGTGGATGTCCACGTATCATAATTCCATCTCACAAAGCGTCGATCTATAGGCTCACCGAGATACGGACAGTGCACGCGTTACCTTGCGGGCCTTCAAATCGGACAGAAAGTAACTGTGTCCATCAAGCCTAGTGTCATGAAGGTATCGTCCATATCATCGCCTTGGCATCCATTCAGTTCAATGACATGTACTTTTTACTAGCTCCCTTCAAATGACACTCAGCCACTAATTATGGCTGGTCTGGGTACCGGAGCAGCTCCATTTCGTGCATTCTTGCAACACAAAGCGCTTCTTCAATCTCAAGGCAAGGCGATCGGTCCAGTGTATTATTACTTTGGATCTCGACACCAATCCCAAGAATACCTTTACGGAGAGGAGATCGAGGCATTTATTCTCGACGGCATCATTACTCGTGCTGGACTAGCTTTTTCTCGTGATGGACCTCCTGGCTTGAAAAAGGTGTACATCCAACATAAGATGCTAGAAGATGCGCAGGATTTAGCGAGGATGCTAAAACACGATCAAGGCGTGTTCTATCTGTGTGGACCAACATGGCCTGTTCCGGACATGTATGAAGCGCTGTGTGGGGCATTGGAGAAATATCAAGGAATGTCGAAGGACCAAGCAGGAGAGTATCTAGAGGGACTAAAGGAGGAGGAGCGGTATGTCCTCGAAGTTTATTAGAAAATATTTCCGGGGTCTGTGGGCTGTCTATCGGAAGAAATCAATTTGCGAACGAATAAAGATATAATGCATGTTTGCCGTAAATACATCTTGTCTATGGTTATTGACGCTTGAAGGGAAGCGGTGTGAATTTGTCCAAGTCGGGCGTCTATTGAATACGGTGACGTGACGCGGTTGGGATTTTAAGCTGAAAACCAACGACGTGGTCCGTGCGGCGTTTTTATCCCCATGTTACTTCCATCATGTCTCCTAGCACTTACTTTCGCTTCGATCCAAGTTTACGCCCAACTATCTCTCCCTTCACCACCCTGGCTTCCAGCCAATGCATCTGCCGGGGCAATTGCCACTACTGGTAGTAATACTTCCGTCCCAAATGAACAATGGTCTACTCTGCTAGGCGATCTGTTGTATTTTTATGAGGCGCAGAGGAGCGGGAAATTACCGAGCAATAACAGGGTTAGCTGGAGAAATAATAGCGCAACCAGTGATGGAAGCGACGTCGGATTGGATTTGACTGGAGGGTATTATGATGCTGGAGGTGAGGATGCTCGTAGTGTTTAAAATCGATAGATTGATTCCCTGTTATACAGACTACATCAAGGTTTCTTTTCCGTTGTCATTCACACTAAACTCGATATGCTGGGGGGGTGTAGATTTTGGTATGGGCTATGATTTGAGCAATCAAACTAGCTACTTGGACAACATGCTTCGCTGGGGATTGGATTGGTTGATCAAGATGCATCCAAATGCTAGCACTCTGTATGTCGAGGTCGCTGATAGTGAGTACGCTATGTAGCACTCCTTTGCTGCAATGCTGAAACCCCAGACACCTTACTCTTCCAGCCGGTATAGACAATGCCTACTGGGGTGGCGATCAGAACATCCCTGGTCCACGTCCTTCATTTCAAATCAACGACACTTCCCCCGGTACAGACGCAGCAGCAGGTGTCTCTGCTGCCTTCTCTTCTTGCTCCTATCTCTATTACGGAGGGACATTGAGCCCTACCACTATAGGAAAGAGCAGTGTCAATTCCACTGCCCCCGCTTCTTTGAAAAATACAACTTACGCAGACACCCTCCTCACTCATGCCGTTGAGCTATACGGACTTGCTGTCAATGCGTCTGGAGGAATGACACTTTATCAGAATAGTGTTCCGGAGGTGCAGGATAGCTATGCCAGCAGCGGATACGGCGATGAGCTAGTCATGGCTGGCCTGTGGTTGAGCCTTGCTGTGAATGCGTCGCAAAATGCCAATTCCACCCTCAACATCACCACTCTTAGTCCACAACAGTACTACTCCCTTGCCGAATCTTACTACAGCCAGTTCGATCTTGCAGGTCAAAATTCAGTGTTTAACTGGGACGATAAAACTGCTGGAACATATATATTGTTTGCGCAGATGTCATCTTTAGGTTTTGAAGGAGCAGGTAACTTCTCACAGTGGCAAACGGAAGCGGAAAGATATTTGGATGCCGTGGTGGACCCGTCGAGTAGCAAAGGAGATGCCTCTCTGACGAAAGGTGCATTCAGGTAAATAATTTTCAGAGTTCCATAGCTAATATAATTTACAATAGGTGGTCTACTTTACTATTCGGGTGACTCGAATGACGCGTCACTCAATCCGGCGCTGAACGCCGCGATGTTGTTGACAAGATATGCTGCATCTGGACTCTGTAGCAGTAATGACAAGAAGGCGACCTATCTCGTAAGTAAGCAATCACTCAAACTTCCAGTACTAAGCCTTTTCCAACAGTCCTTTGCTCAATCCCAACTCGACTATACGCTAGGAAACAACCCCATGTTCGTTCCCTACATCGTTGGTCTTCATCCTAATTCCCCTATAAATCCCCACTCAGCAATGTCTTCCGGCGGAGATGATATTGGTCAAATTGATACTTCCCCTCCTCTCAGCCAAGGAAATACCTACGTACTCTACGGCGCCGTTGTTGGAGGTCCTGACCGCTTCGATCGATTCTTCGACATACGAAGTGATTGGGTCGAGAATGAAGTTGCACTAGACTATAACGCGCCAATGCTCACCTTGACGGCGATGCATATCGTGACAGATGATATTGATCCGTATTTCACACAAGTTACAGTGGGGGCAAACGAGAAAGTGAAGCCAAAGGGACAACCGTGTGACGATGCGATACAAGACGGGTGTTCAGACCATCGCTTAAGTAAGGGAGGCGAAATTGCGTTGGGTGTTGTTCTTGGAGTTGTAGGACTGGTTGTCGTAGGGCTCTTAGCGGTGTGGCTTTGGAAGTTACGGAGTACAGGGAGTTTCGGAGGGAAGGCTTGATGCGCGCAATGAATATATTTGGTAAGGAACGATATACTTTCAGTATACCAAGATTCAGAGATTGGACAACTTCGTTTTTCTGGGTACGATGCACGATCGGACTGCACACTATGTTTTGATACTATGTACGCTTTCATCTATCTTTTATATCTTAGTGGATGGATTCTGTAGATCCTAATCGTCTCCTGTTAAAATCATCTGATTTATGGACCATGTAAATGTGTAGTCAAAGTTCAAGAAAATCGTTTGTCGTAAGTACTGCTTTTCATTTATGAAAGCTCTGACGAGCCATATAACTCTGACTATGTATTCTCCTTCGTTGACTGGTTCTCCTCCTGCTCGCTATCCCTTGTAGGAGTATCCTGCAATCTATTGCCAAGTCTATGCTCCCTCCTCTCGAGATACCAGACCAGACCAGTTACCACGAGAGTTGCGACGCAAATCACGATCATTGCAATCATTCTATGCATTCCACCTTAAGCCAGAACGGTCATCACGAGATTAAACAGAGACGCACCCTTTCGTGAATTTCGGAGCATCTGTGGCAGGGTAGAAGACAATAGACCACCATGCGTTGACGACATTGTTCCACATACTGTGAAGTGTCATTAAGTTAGTATTAGCACTCCATAATTGACCCCAAGAAAGAAATAAGGTGGTTACTTCATCGATGCCTTGGGATGACAGATTAGCACCAGTCACGACGAAAAAAGTTGGGGACGTACCAAAACGATTGCTCTTTCCTGATCGTCGTCAGCACAGATCTGGTTCGCCCATCTGCATATCGTTACTCGTGAATAAGATTCCGGGTGTGATGAGAATATCCTCACGCAAAAGTTGTCGCCTGGCCTGAATACGAGGCGCCTGCAAGATCTACAGCAGGGTTACTACGTTCGCGCGTAAGCCCCAAGTCGAAACAACTTCTTACAGTATGCGAAGAATTTCAAACCGGTTGGACTGTTCCACACCAGGATGCAGATGCTCGCCACAATGCAGGATACCGACATGTATACAAGTACGGGCCACCTCACCTGCGTGTGATCTGTCCAGATCGCACAGACCAGCGTCGAGAGGATACCAAAAGCAGTGACTCCAGAAGGATAGTAATCCGTTTGCTCGACGGAATATCCACCGATAGCTTTGAGCCATTGTCCCATTAAATTATTCGATCCAAAACTTTCAGTTTCACCGGAAATGGCAAACTATCGTGGAGAGGATCAACAATCGCGGTTTGTTTAAGAAAATGGGAATGATCACCAAAAGACTGCATGCGTACCACCTCCATCGCGTCAACACCTTTTTGGCTAGCTTCCAAGATAGTGGAGAATGTCTGACTTCAACATATCCTTGGAGACGCGAAGCCGCTAATTGTCGATCCTGCGGAATAAGTGTCTCATGAACACAGAAGGATTTATCTGCACGACGGTGTGCAAACTTACTTCATCGCTCAGATAAAATACTTTCGTGGTAGCTGGTACATCGGGGAAGAGCCAAAACCCATATAATGCAATGGGAAGAGTTATGACCCCGTCGATAATAAACCTATCCCAGCGGAACACAATGAGAGCATGGAACATTGAATATTGAAATGAGCACCTACAGCCAACGCCAACCACTTCGTCCAGATACCCCGTTGAGGTTACTTATTATATCCCCATTAGCTTTGTCCACTCGAGGTTCCCAGAACACCAACCTGTATACAGCGCCTTGTAGAACTCCTGAGAACCTGATTAAATGAGGTAGCGTAAGGTAGGCAAAAAGAGGGGTTCGCAGCTCCGACTTACAACGTTCCTGCTAATCCAGAGCTTGTGAATATACCCGATCGTTTGCCTAACTCTCCGGGCTTATACCACCTGTGTGTGTCAGTCTCGCATCCAAAGTCGGACAGAACCACCGCTTACGATCCGAGAATATAGTGGGTCCCAACAAATGTCGAGGATTCAGCGATGCCTTGGAAGAACCGGATTGCATAGACCTACGACAAAATCCATTCAAGCAATGACCTACTACGTATCAGGATGTTGAGAATACCTGCTGAACGTTGGTTACTGCGCTTGTGCTACTCATTGCCTGAGGATTCAATGTTTGCCTCTGCAAGGAGAGAGGCTGACGTACCAGAATGTCAACACCCCCCACACGATCTGACACAACGGCAACCAAAGACGAGGTGGAAGTATTTGGAGCATGAGATTATCTATATTTTGCTCGTTCAGATGGCAAGAACAGATTAAAGCAAGACAAACTTGGTATCATTCCTATACAGATCAGAAATATTCAGCAACCCATATAACCTTCAAGAAATTTGAACTTACCGACAATATAACCACAGGTAAAAATTGTAAGAATTTTATTGAAATCCGTCCCCTCCATAGATAAATCTTCTTTCATGCCAGACACGTAGGCATTATTGATATTCGAGCGGTCCAGATCTGGAAATTTTTCCTATATGAATGGTTTGGAAATCCTAAGATGGTGTTGCGCGCGCACAATTAGTGAAATACACCAAGCAGGTATACGAGAGGATGAAGAAGTCTAGTTTGAACAGAAGATTCCTCTCTTGTTTCGTGGATGGCGCTTGGCCCCAAAGGAAATTCCGAACAGTCATCGTGTCCTAGGAAGAGAGTGCATCGAAGACCGAGGTCAAAGAGGGTCAAAGTCTCCGTAAACATCGAAAGGGCTTGAGTAAAAGGCGGCTGGCTGATCCGGGATAGCGTCATCTTCCATAAATTTCTCAGCCAAGTATTTTAGCTCCGGACTCTGTAACCTCCTCCGATTACCTCGGTTTTTCCGTTGGATCGAATCTTCGTTGTATTCGAACGATGCATTACTGTTTACAGTATTTTATAACGTCAATTGTAAATAGGATATACTGTGATAACGAATACACTGCACTTAAAGGACACTATACCTTCCAGTTGCAGTAGGATTACGCATTTCAGCTTGAAGAGCAGCTGCAGAAGCCTCAATGAGCAACCGTTTGATTTCGCGAACAGCTTGTTCAACCTGGTTGTACAGACGCGTTAGTTACGTGCAAAATAGAATAGATACAGTGTATGCTTACTCTATACTCTTCGTTTGACTCGACCAGTAGGTGTAGTTTGGGAGGACCGTCGAGGGGAGGCTCCTTTCCTTGATCGTAGTAGATACCCTTGTTCGTGACGGAAGCACCAGTCATATCGATGAGCTATGCGAACGATATTTTTCAGCAGCACTCAAAGATGAACCAACTGCAGCACACACCTGAACCATCGTCTCCTTATTCGTAACTCTCCACCTCGCCTTCTGGGGATAGTCATTGATCGGTATTATCGCATGGAAGTCCGTCGAATCAGGATTATTCTTCTTATCTACCACACCTCCCTGCTGCTCAAACGCCAACTGCGACTGCAACACCAATTTGGACGCCCGCAGCTGCGCATTCAGTTTCGCGACCACACTCAGCGCTTGTTTGTGGGCGGGAGAGTCCTTGCCGGCACGAGCGGCGGCTTCCTCGGCAGCACGCATCTGGGCTTGGATTTTCTCTTCCTCCTTGGCGTGTGCGAGTTTGCGGGCAGCGGCAGCGGCGCCTGCGACGCCCAGTAGGCCTTTGGAGGAATCCGGTGCTGGACCACGTTTGATTTCGACTTTGAAGTTTCCGAAAGTCATGTCATCCGCAGCGGCATTGGTGGCGGCGCCGCCTGCAGCTGCGTCTTCCGTGACAGCAGGTTTTTCTTCCTCTGGCTCACCATAAGCTTTACGTTCAGCCTTCTCCTTAGCGTCGCGCTCCTTGTCGAGCCGGTCAAGACCTTTACCGCCAAAGCCAGAGCCTGCAGCCTGTGCTTTCCCAGTTTTGAGTTTGTCCAGAAAACCTGAAAGGTCGAGTTAAGTAGTGTTGTAGTAAGCTTCAGAATCTGAAGGGGGAACGCACCATTAGCCAGCTCCTCGAGGTCCTTGGGAACAGTTGCATTACTAGCTTTAAGCGCACGGTATATATCCACCGAATACCTGTCCTGCTCTGGCGTAATGAACGTCACACATGTCCCCTTGTTCCCTGCTCTCCCGGTACGTCCCGCGCGGTGGACATAATCCTCCATATGATTCGGCGCATCATAATTAATAACAAGCTTCAACTGCTTCACATCCAACCCCCTCGCCGCAACCGAAGTAGCTATCACGATCGGCACCACACCGGCTTTGAAATCTGCAATCGTCGAATCACGATCGACCTGGTCCTTTCCTCCGTGCAGCGACATGCAGAGATAGCCTTTGCGCATGAGCTCGCGAAGCAGGTTATCTGCAGCTTCTTGTCTGTCGACGAAGACCAGCGTACGACACTCGGGGTCCTCGTTATACATCTGCCCCAAGATCTCTAGCAGCCGCGTGAACTTGGTGTCCTCTGCGCGCACTTCGACGATCTGCTCGATCTCCGCGGCGACCACCGACCGACCTCCAACAGTGATCTCGAGCGGCTTCCGCAGGATCTTCCGTGCGAGGGAATCCATCTGTTTCGGAAACGTCGCGGAGAATAGCACAGTCTGCCGGTCGGGACGCACGTTGTTGATGATTTTCATGACTTGCGGCTCGAAACCCATATCGAACATGCGATCCGCCTCGTCCAGGACGACGTACGTCACCCGCTTGAGGTTCGTGACACGGCCGGAATTGGCGGTGAGGAGGTCAATCATCCGGCCGGGCGTGCAGACGATGATTTCTGCGCCCTTCTTAAGCTCGGCGATCTGGTCTTTGATGGGTGAACCTCCGTACGCGCATACGGCCTGTGAAAAAAAGTAACTTCAGTCATACACAAGTCTAGGATAAGATAAGAGAATTGATTAGCTCACTCGAAGATTCATCACCTTGAGGAAAGGTTTACATTCTCGATGGATTTGCACAGCCAATTCACGCGTAGGGGTCATTACGATGGCGATGGGGCCCTCCATTTGCTCTAGGGGACGCTGGTCCTTGATATGGCGAAACAGAGGCAGGAGAAAAGCAATCGTCTTCCCTGAGCCTGTTTTTGCGACACCAATGACGTCCCGTCCGGACATGATGGCCGGGATGGCTTGGGCCTGGATAGAGGTGGGCGCGGTGTAGTTGAGCTTTTTGATGACATCGAGACTGTATCCAAAAGACGATGAGCGTCGTGCCGAGATTCCATGAAAAAAAAAAGAACTCACCAGTTCGCTGGAAGCCCGTAATGACTCCACTTGACGACTGGTTTAGGACAGTCCAGCCCACGGATCTTGATACTGTCTAATTCAAGACGGAGAAGATCAGCTTCTTCTTCAGTCATAGCAGCGATATCAGGCGGAGGAACATAAAACTCCTTCCGAAATGATTCGTATTTGACGCGCGAATGGTCGACCGCAGCCAGGTCTTTCTTCTTTGCCTTTTTCGCAGCGAGAGCAAGGATATCTTCCGGGTTGAGCTCGGTGGTGTCCAGTTCGTCGGGACCCGGACCTTCCACGACATTGTCGTCCTCGTCGTCGGCTTGATCCATACGTCTGCTAAGTCGGCCGTTAGAAGACACGGCTTTTTTCATGTCCTCCAAGTTCACCTTCTTCACTTCCTCCTTCACACCACTCATGAATGCATCCAAAGGATCAGCTTCGTCCTCCTCAACAACGTCCATAGCGGCGGACGCAGCAGCGGCTTTCTTGATAGCAAGGTCCATCCTGTTAGCCTCTTCGTCATCATCATCCACCTCGAGGTCGCCGACACTGGGTTCACCTTCTCCACCCATAGTCATATCCACGGCAGGCATATCCTCCAGCTTCTCCAGCTTGCGCTTCGTCTCCACCGAATCATCCATCGTCAGCTGTTTTGTGCTAACAAAATCGGGTTTCACAGGGAGACCTTTGAACCCGGCGGCAGCGAATTCAGGTTTTGCTGGGAGACCTTTGATGGCGGCGAGAGCTGGTTTGGTGGGAAGCTCGGCATTGTTGGTGTTGTTGTTGGTGTTGGTGTTGTTGGTGTTGTTGGGTGCTGTAGAAGAGCAGAAAAAAAGGATCAAGTGATGTGAAATCTGGTAATTCCGTTTATTTTGCATGGAAACATCACGACTTACCTGGTGGAGCGGATTTGCCAGCCAGGGCCATAGCTTTTGCCTTGGCTTCACCGAGAGCTTTTTGGGCTTCGCGTTGTTTCTTCCAGGCCTCGAGACGTGCGCGTTTGGCTTTGAGGGCATCGTCCTCTTGGGTGGCTGGTGCCGGTGTGGCGCCTGGAGCAGGTGAGTCTCTTGGAGTGTCTTTGCGAGGTGAGGATGGACGACGGTCGCGTTCGCGGTCTCTGGATGGGGAGGGACGTTTGTCGTCTCTGTGGTCTCGTCTCCGGTCTTCTTTATGCCTGTCGTCCCGGTATCTGTCTCTGTCTCTTTCTCTATCTCTGTCCCTATCTCTGTCTCTCTCTCTCACCCGTTCCCTATCTCTATCTCTCTCCCAATCCCTGTCTCTTTCATCGTCGTGTTTCCTATTGCTGGACCTTTGGGAGCTGCGCCTCGTTGGCGATGGAGACCGGGGTGAAGAGCGATGAGAGTGTCTTACCCTTTTATTCGACAAGTCTGGAGAGTACGACCTGTCTCTGCGAACCATAATTAAACTTGTGCTCCCCCGAAAGTAAAACGGAGAAAGAAAGGATGTATAAGGAGGAGTGTGAAGTGAAGAGAGCGCCGTGGGAAAGAAATCGGCTGTTCTTATCTTCCACACACCTTCAAAGTTCAGAATCAAATAGATTGATAGGGCCTCTCTATTATGAATTCGTCCTACTTGGAAATCACTGCAACCAGCTGGGCCAACACAAAATTTACAGTTATGCGTCCAAGTCTCCAGCTTTGGACAATTGCATAATATCAGTCGATATCAAACTCAGAGTAGGTGTTCGGTTCGGTATGTATGTGGTATCAAAACACGCTTGGACCGCATCTACGACCCGGAGTACGGTCGTTCCCGCTTGTGATTAAGGAGGTAGGGAATCGGACTTTTCTCCTTCTCCTCGTAGAGCTCTCTGCTGGTCAGCGAGCACACTCATCGGATTCCCCCTCGTCGTATACTCTAATTCATGTTGTTCTGCGATACATCCATTCTGTTCATAACTGTATTTGCACTGTGCGCATCGTTGTGTGCCAACGCGTACCCTATCACCTACTCCCCCCCACCCCAACCGCCTCCTACTCCCATGCTCCACTCTCGGAGTCTATATAGCCAGAAATGGATTTTGGACACCTACGACAAGACTCTGCAAGACGAGGATCGGAAGGTGTTCGGTGAATCAACTCATTTACCACGATCTTTCCACTTATTCATTACCGTACCCGTACCAGAGAACACCTTAACCAACGTCCCAGTCGGGTCCAGAATCCCCAACGACGGCGCCAACAACCGCGCGATGTTCCTGCTCTCCGGTGAGAATCACTACAATGGTCACCCCGCGGGGGACCTCATAATGAAAGTGCTTCACGGAAAACCCGACGACAACGCTTTCGTCGAAGTCAAAGTCCTCCGCGAGGCAGGGGATTTAATCGCCGCAGGTATGCTCCGCGACGCGAGGCTGTCGAAGACGCCTATTCCGGTGATCATCATGAAGAAGAAATCGGGACAGGTTTTGAGTAGGACGGGGGTGTATAGAAAGGCTAGTGGTAAGGAGAAGAAGAGGATGGAGAGAGAGGCGGTGGGGAAGATGTGCGAGAAGGTAGCGGAATTCGCTGAGAGGAAGCAGATTTTGCGGCTGTTAGTCATCGTTTCTTTTTTTTTTGAACTCGAGATTGGTGTGAGATATTGGGTGTAGTGATAACAAGGAAGAAAATGCGCTCGTCATGTTATCTGGAAAAACAGTCACCTCTGTGGAACTCGTCGATATGGGACCACCAGGGATTTTCTCGGTGAGCAAAGACGCTAAACGAGAAGACATCGTGAGTTGCATCGTTCAGTTTGGCTTACACATTGATCAACTTGACCAGATAAATTTCTGCACAAGATTCGCAATCAATATCTTTGTACCGGAACAGTAATCATCAAGGATCGAGGTTCGACTCGCAAGACGTCTTAGATTATAAGGTAATCATTACAGTATTTACTCTTTTCTTCGATATCTGCAGTAGTATTTACGATGATGACCTTCGTACGTGATACTTATCGAGCATGTCTTGTTTTTTTTTTGTAGCTATCACTTACCTTCATGCAAATTATTATACACTGTCTTGGCGTTATAGTCAAAGTTTCTCAACATTCGGAGCTTAGGTTGGTGGTGTGATGATAGCGAGAGGGCCGAGGTGAATATTGCGGGGGACAAATAGGGTCAGTCAGATGATGAAGTGATGATTGCAATGAAGTGAATGTGTATACCCAGTGTATACCTAACTAAGGATAAGAGACAAGAACCAGGGACAGCTATTCACACGTGAAATCAAATACTACAAAGCGGACGGTCCAGTTTTAAAGACGCACGAAATCAGAAACGGAGTGAAAGCGTTCTGGGGTTGATTTGACAAGTGCCTCAAGGAGAAGACGGATATGTTTGGGATAAATTTGGAGGACAACAAATGAGTGAGCAATGACTACGCTTATGTATGCAGTTTGATGAGAGGTAAATGTAGATATCTAGCGGAGACGATGGATGCTGACTGGCAAAGGTTTGGTGAACCCACTATTCTACGACCTTCAACAAATAGACCCTGCCTAGACTCTCTATGGCATACATGATGGCGCAATGTATGTAGCATGGACCCCGGCTAACGCATTGCCCCCATCAAATTCACCAATTGATCATTGTGGTCTTACTTGGTGATGATACCTCCAGTCATATCAAGGATGGCACGATTAGTATCCTATCCTATCCTATCCTATCCGTGAGTCGCAAAAGCAAGCTTGAACTGTCGAGATACCAATAAAAAAAAAAGAACGAAAGACATTACTGTCTCGGAAGTATACTATCTATGGGCTCAAAAATCAAAGAAGCTAAAATAAAATAAATTTGTGTATCTGTAATTTGTGTCAGGTTACCTGAAATCGATCTCTTGCATCTCCAACTCATCTCTTGCATCTCCAACTCATCTCTTGCATCTCCAACTCCAACTCGAGACTCAAGATCCTCGAGATCAAGCTTATGTTTCTGAACTAGCGAAATCAAACGAAAGGATTTCCAAGTCCAAGTCCAAGTCCAAGTCCAAGTCCAAGTCCAAGTCCAAGTCCTCGTTTGCTTTGAGAATGTCTGGTGTCTGGTGAATAATTTTATCAAGTTTCCTGAAGATGACTCGGAAACGAAAGTCGTCGACATGGTTCGATACTGCCGAGTCGTAACAAAACAAAACAATCCAATCCAATCCAATCCAATCCAATCCAATCCAAACAATATATATATATATATATATTTACTAACTGGAAGTACTCACTAACATCCTTCCCAAAACTCCAGACATTCCTCTCTCATACACACCATCCATGATATATCTTTTTGGATCTTGCGTATGACCCCGGACAGTATCTAAAATTCCCGCTGCGATCTCTTCTTGATTGCTTCGGAAAGTCTATGTCCACAGACCATAAACATAGTTTTCATGAGCAAGGCCGGGGAGAATCGAGACAGGACACAATTTCTTAGGAAAAAAACACATACTCAGCTGAACAGCTAGCTGTGCATATTCCACTTAACGCGCCCGCAGCGGGTAAGTTAAGGGTTCCCGGTACGGGAACACTGTCGAACAGAACCGACGAGACGTTCCCGATGTTTGTGACAAGACTTTCCCTATGTTTGCTGAGATAGCGAGTATGTTGTCCGTGTTCTCAGAATGTGTACTAGCACGCTTTTCGCACGGCTGATCTTCGTGTTGGTTTTACACCGTTCCTTTGAAGTTGGTGTGGCACATCTCATCGTTGCGATGAAATGGATAACCCTCATCTGTGTATGCAACTCCATAAGAGTAACGGTGAATGACACATGGGGTTTTTCATTGGTCTTGGTTAGCTTGTTAGGGACTAGTCTCCTCAAAACAGGTTTCCCGAGAAACTTCTCCGGATTGGAACTCTTTTTCTCTTGCGTCTTTGGGTTCTGTAGGAGTTTGATATAGCTTTTGACAGAAAAGACCGTCTGACGGACATACTATGGAATAAAGGGCAAACGTCAATGGCTTGGAACTAACAATTGTTGTAACAGCTCCTTCGCTTCATTTGAGTATGGTGTGGATGGTAAACTCTACCAATCCGAATGAATTCTTACATTGCTTTGAATCTAGCGCCAGATTTCTTCACTGTACGTATGTGGCTATACTGCTGTGAATCGAGCGATACGTGTTCTGCGCGCGCGGGTAGCACAAAAAACGTTGATATCAAGTTCCAAACCCAAAAGGAGACTATATCCGTTCACAGATAGTTAGTTGTTAGTGTAAAAGGCAATCAGGTGTTTGATCTGGCCCGGGATGATGTCATGCTGCGCCTGCGACAGTGACGTCGTCATTACGTCCAACTCGTCATCCTCTTTCAGAGCGGAGCTCTCTGAACCCATATATACTCACCATGTTCATAGGAAAAACAAACACACAGAACATTCCACATCTAAACAACTTAACTCAGTCCACACATATCCACAATGCCTTTCGGACTGCACAACAACAACAACAACACTGCTGATAACCACACTGGACGCGACACCGCTCTCGGTGCCGGAGCAGGCGGTTTGGCTGGCCACGAAGGACACCATGGGCATACAGCCCGCGATGCTGCTCTAGGTGGTTTCGCTGGCCATGAAGCCGGCCACCACGGCGGCGGAACTGCTCCCGGCACACACGGGAACAGGGACGGCCTCATCGGTGCAGGAGCTGGTGCAGCCGCGGGTCATGGGCATGGTCGTGAGTTTAACTTCTTGATATGTTACCTGAATATTAATTGATTGGTTTTGTTGACTTTGGTAGACGGTGTACGAGACGCAGCTATTGGTGGAGCGGGGGGTGAGATGCTCGGACGGCATCAGGGCCGGAACGCGCCCAACGCTGGTGCGAATGCGTATAACGATGCGTATGCTGGGGCTCCAGGCGCTGGCGCAGGCGCTGCAGGGGTGGGTGCCGGAGGGGCAGGAGCAGGCTCGGGTGCACCTTCAAACCCAAGTAAAATGCATGGCAAACTCGAAGAAATCGAAGGCAAAGTGGAACGGGGGATAGGGAGGGTTGCTGGGAGTGCTTCCATGGAGTGAGTTTTTATCCCACAGCCCACTCACGATTAGTATTGCTGACGCGCTGTTTTTGTGTAGTGTTAAAGGCGAAAACAAGATTATCGCGGGACAGCGTGAGCAGGCGGCTGTAAGTGGACATCGGCAAGCGGATGTGCTTGAAGCACAGGCTGCAGCACATAGGAATCGTGCGGATGCTTTGCACCCTTCTGGAGGTCGTTATTAGTAACACCAATAGTGCTTCTTTCGCCGACCAAATACTCTGTATCAATATCATCTATTCTTGTATGTAGTATTGTATAGCCCAAAATAAATTCGTTCATGACAATATCGTTCTCATGCTTCTGATTCTGCAAGCTGCCAGTAAACGCCATTAGCATTTGAAATTCAACCGGATTCCACGCAATATGGCCACAAAATCAACCTATTGGCAAAGACATTCGAAAATAACGTACCTACGTTACCAAAACCTTCGTTCCATCCCCATCGTTCTTTGTGCTATTTTTACAAACGAGGATCCAAAATTGCAGATGTTATTAGCTGTGGCTCACCGTCCGTGACGTTCCCAAGCATCTGAAATCGAGTTGAGATATTGCCCCAGATGCGGGGGAAGATGTCCCTTTTGAGAGAAGGGTACAAGTGCTGAATTCAACTTGAAACTTACCGCTGTCAGTGGGGGGGGTCGGATGAGGAAGACGATAACTTGAGCAGAAATAGATGCTTCGAACGGTGGGGGACTCAAGGTCTGAGCCAGTGAGCCGTGAGTGTTATTGGGTCCCCTTCGAGATGGTAGATTCATAGACTTACTTACTCCGGGAGAACTTAGAACAGATGGGAAGACGATGACGATCGTGACAAAGTTTTGTTGACCGGCAACAAAATTGAGGAAAATGAGGACAGAAAAACGCAGCTGTACTTTCAAGTGAGCAACCCCTCCAACCGGCTCTATTATTGAAACGAGAACAAGAGTGTGGCAGTGATATGCCATATATATTTAGGGCCTCAAGCTGTGCGGTTACCACATATTAAGGCCGCTCGCTTACAGCTGATGGTTACTTGGAGTATCATTGGATGACCTCCTGTAGGAATTCAGCGTATGAAGACCTACGAAGACTTTGGCTTATTTTTGATAACCGGAACCAGATAGATAAATACCTCAATTGTTAAGGGAGCTCTTTTCCATCGAAGACTTTTGTTACTATTCCAGCATCCACTGAACATGATGAAGAGATTGACTCAGTGGTTGGGCATAGCATAGCAGAGAGCGTGCAAAGTCGAGACTAAAAAGGAAAAAAAGCAGGTTGCGCGGAAAGAAAAACACGATCAGGCATTGGTCAACGATCTTCCATAACCGGCACTAAGAAGCACAGAGTCATCGTAATATACCCCCGGAAGTGGTGAGGTTATATGGTTTGCCTATTCGGACACTTCTTGTGACCTAAGCCAAACTTACATACCAAAATTGGAACAGAAGAACAATAGATAGAAAATGCGTGGCGCGCTTTGCCTTTGACGTCATGTGATCGTTACATGACAAGCCATTTAAGTGCGTCTCCTCATTGTCCAAGCACTTCACAAGTCTTGAACTCCCTGCTACATCACATTAAAAAAACCACACTGAATTATGGAACCCTTACCAGAGAATCCTCTCCCAGATCCGGCTCCTCTTCCCCAAACTCCCAAGATGAAGCAGACTAATGGTCCGCCTGTGGTCGAGAGCACTCCAATGAGTCAAAAATGCACCACCCATGCCGAAGACGAAGTTCCTCAGCGTGCCTCTGTCGTGAACAAGTTCCTCGAAGATGATATCGGCGACGGTGTTGTGTTCTCTCTCGATGACTTTGCGACCCTCATCCTCGAACTTCCGGTTGATTGGAAGGTCAAGGAGAACATTGCGCTGCAGCTTGACAGCGATGCGGTGAAAGACGCGTTCGAAGCGTATCTGTCGGTCGCGATAGGCGTGGCAGAGGCGGAAGGGAAAAAGCGAAAGGGCGCTGCAGGACACGAGACGCAGCTGTATCAACCCCTTGCAAATCTCTTGAACGTTTTGAAAGACTCGGATGGAGAGGAAGGCCGCTTAGAAAGGGACATAGATGAGAAGATCTTCTATGTCCAAGATCCTCGTCCGGTATTGGGTTCGCGAATAGAAAGGAAACCAGATCTGGGAGGTATCTATATTCAGCTTCTGAAACTCACTGAAGACGAGGGACTATCGGATTATCTTGAAAAGAAGAAGATTGTCGGTGTGTTTTGGGGACTGTTGCTGTACTTTGTGGAGGTCAAGCACCGGAAAGGGAATTTCATAGGAATGAGCATCCGTAAAGCAGGTATATTATCAGGACCATCATTGCTTCCATGTAATTCTTTTTGACTTACCATTCGCAGAGGGGACTAAAACACCAAGGAATGGATCATCCCAGTCGGCGGTAGCCAAAGGATCGCGGCGTGGATCGAGACAGGGTTCACGAACAGCTGCAGGCCCTTCGCTATCGACTAGTTCCCAAGCAGGTCCTTCGCAGTCGCAGTCAATGAAACGGACAAGGGCAAATGAAGAGGATCATACCGGTACGTGCACATTATGACTCTCGTGGAAGCTAAATAGTAACACATCCACAGATCCGGTTAGGCCAAACAAGAAGGTCAAATCTCATTCCATGTCACAGTCAGGCTCAGGACACCTCAGGAAGCCTGGAAGAATATGGAGGAACAGAAGTACGAGAATATCTTACCTTTATTAATCGAATTAACACTGAGAATCGACATAGCAATGCGCCCCGGTCCTTCGTCCCGCACGCAATCAGATACGCTGCCCTCCATAGCATATGTAGTATCCCAGCCTGTCTCCTCTACTCCTTTCACTTCTACATCCGCCAGCCTTGGAGACGAACCTCTAGTTGAGGATACCATTCAAGCTATCGGTGGCACAAAAAAGACAATGGGGGTCGTGACATCGCAGGAGTACGCACGGAGAGCCGAAGTTGAGTTACGAGCAGAGCAAAAGATGTCCTCGACGCAGGGACAGCGCCACACGAGAATCCAATGCGCAAGTTACGCGAAGGAGATGCTCTCGAATGGTGTTATTCGGAATCATGCAATGGGAATCACGGCTGACGATAGCGGATTTCGGTTTCAATATTACGATCGTTCCAAGGTCGTTGAGAGCCAGGTAAGTCTTCTCTCATTATTCCAGCAGTTGGTCGTACGGACGAAAGAAACGGACATATTGTATGCCCGGGCCGCCTCTATTTCTGCGTTTTTCTCACAGTCACACCTTGACTTCAACGTTCATGTTCACTAATTGAAACCGTTCTTTTGCTTTTCGCTCAGCCATTCCACATCTTGAACGACGAATCGAAGACACTCCTCATGGCTATGGTCTGTCAGCTCAACAAACTTTCCACGGAAAAGCTTGGATTCATCCCCAACTTGGACTTGGACGAATTTGATCACCTCCGGAATCCAGAACAGTTTGCGTACAATGTCGAAGATGATCCGTCAACTTTAGTCGGTGCTACCTATACTTTTACTGCGAGCGATGGTAGCAGGCGAAGAGTCAAAATAACGAAAGTTCTCTACCGAGCGGAGGGCATCATTGGCCGATGTTCGATTGTTGTTGAGGTGGTGTGTCTTTGTCGGGAAGCTGATTGTGTCTGGCATGAAGAGGGGAATCCGAAGACGAAGGTGATGAAGATCAGCTTCCCAAGCAAGACTCGGCCGTGCGAAGATGGACTGATTGGGGAAGCAAGGTCAAAAGCAGAATCGTCCGGTCAACGTTGGGCGCTCAACCATCTTCCCGAAGTTATCGATTCTATCACATTCCCTTACCACGAACACACCACGGTTCAAGGTCGTTTGAAGAAGCATCTCAAAGATGATTATGAGGAACGAGTAATGCGCGTTACGTTTTTGGAGAAGCTTCACCCACTTCCGGAGTTGACAGACCCGAGAGATTTCGCGCAAGTGTTTTACGATATTCTACAAAGTACGTCGCTGTTCGATCGGTTGTTTTACCCTTCCCTACCTTGTTCTCGTACTCCTCTAGTTCACCAGTGGCTTTACGAATGTGTTGGAATTCTTCATCGCGATCTCAGCTCCGGGAACATCATGTTCAGACGCATAAATGGCAAGGTGTATGGTGTATTGAACGATTTCGACCTTTCCTCTCGCGTCCGAGATATGGATAATGGTCCGACTTCGAACCAGCGTACCGGTACAAGACCGTTCATGTCTCTAGATCTGTTAGATCCGACTTGGAAGGGCGGTCATTTTTATCGCCATGATCTAGAGTCCTTGTTTTACATCATACTCTGCCTTGCTTGTCGCTACGAGGCGCCATGTGTAGCTGCCGCCGAACCGCGACCGTTTTCGCAGTGGTTCAGTGGGACAGATCGGGAGATATTCAATGACAAGCACACCTTCTTGACCAACCCTTTTACTTTAATTAATGGTCTACCCATCCAGTCTTACTTCGCTGGCTTCCAGCGATGGTTGCGCAAAATTTATGACCAATTACGTGTTGGGTACATCCAACGTCCATCATGCGCCCAAAACTTGTCAATATCGAATGAAGAGTCGGAGGAGTCAGAAGATGAAGACTTGGAATTTTTGCAAAATGATAACGATTTGAATTTTGATTGGAATACCTTGAATAGGCACGTCTCTTACGCTAGGATGCGCTCGGTAATGTCCTCGTTCAAGGGACAATCTCTAGAAACTCGGTGGGCAGGGAAACCGGAACTTTAAATGCGTCTCGATCATTACTTTGTTATACATGCTTTCTTGCTCTCACTTCCATCTGTTCTATATATTTATATACTCTACTCTGGGGATAATCATGTATAACTATGTACTATAAATCCACAATTCTCTTCAAATGTTATATGAGTCCATGCGTACTAAATCATCTGTGTATATGTTATCTCATGGATTTAAGGCTCGGTGTTATTGTGTGTAAAGTTTCCATCCTTCTCTCACTCATAGAACTCTCCATTCTTCTCTACCTTTACAGAAAAATCATATTGTGTCTTAATTTCATTATCTTTTCATTCGTGGCGAGCTCACACTTTGGTCCTTGGATGTGAACATATGCAACGGTGTCTTCCGGTCCGGGTCTCGTTCCGCATCTTTCTTCCAATCATTTCTTGAATGTTAGCTTGGTTAGCTAAACGACTGGGGTTTTTTTCTTTCGAACATCGAGTCTGAGAAATTCTTCGTGGCTATGGTCTATCAAGTCAACCAACTTCTCACAGAGGAACTCGATTTTAGCCCAAACTTGGACCTGGATGGCCTTGATCACCTACGGAATCCAAAACATTACTTTGGTGGACAACCAAATTCGGGATAGAAGCGCCTTGGGGTAGGGTTATCACCTTGCTTGCAAAAGGTCATTTCTTACTCGATATTATTAGCGCCGTGGAAATTTTACCCACGCTGTTAGCGCTTATATCTACATATATCCTTGCTCTGGCAAGTATACAGATTTTGCAGATGTATACTCCAACATCTTTGTGATTGTGCTATGAGTCATTTTGACCACTCCCCTTCAATTTCAATGGCAAACAAATGAACTGGCAAGTTCAACTATTTCATTTCTATGATACCATTACTGTCCTGGACAA
>MU795191.1:0-44654 GCA_027886305.1 Lentinula aff. lateritia
ACTGATTCAGTATTGACTTTGACTGTCAATCTGGGTCTCAATTACAGTCCTCTTGATACAAATCTATACGTGAAAATGTCACAATTCACAGCATAAACGTCTGGCCAAAATTTAGGCGTGTCATCGGTAGGAGAAAAGCAGGTCAGATGGTGAAAGTTGGTTTTCCTCTACATGCTTAAACAGCGCCCGCACTGCATTGGACCTGATATCGTGGTTAATCAATACCACTGATTCACCCTTTGCTTGTTGCGTCTTAGTGCACGGGAGATGTAACTTGGCCAAAGTCTTCTTGTCCAAAGCGTGTGTTAAGATCATGTACACCGTGTAACCGTGCCAGAGGTCACAGAGTGTCTAAGTGCGGAAGACGGGTGGGACAGTAGTGAAGTTATGAACAACACCGCCGTTACGCCGTTAGTCCCCGGAGATCAAGAGATAGAAGGGAGGAGCTGAGTAGCAGCCAAGTCGGAGCGGCGGTATCGCCGGTGACGAGGAGCGGGCCAAAGAACTTATAAGTCCAAAGGCTGTAGAGAGAGTACTTCAAGGTGTTGAGCCTGAAGACTTAGAGGAGCACAAAGTTAAGGAGGGAATCTAAGTCAATAATTAAACTGAGGAACTACAGTAGCGTACAGGCAGTATTTATATCTACGGAATGGCGCATCGGTGCGGAGCGCCAGACTAACTACTAGGAGCTATACGTGTAGTACCTGCAGGGTAAGGTAAAAGACAATAAGGAGGGACTAGAATGAAAGGGTATGTGTAGCGAGAAAGAACAATAGGAAGGAGATTACAATAACCACAGATCTTCGGAGTACCGAGCGGCGGAATGGAGGCCCGAGGCATGGGCTTGACAGCGTGAGGGATTGTTAGGTTCCGCACCAGAGGTAGCTTGAGATTGTTGTACTTGGAGGTAACAAGGACTGAGAGCACCTCGCCGAGCCTTAGTTGTCCGTAAAAAACTGAATTTGCGCAAGCTACGGACGCAGCTGTTGAAAGCGTTTTGACCAGCGTTATTGTCAAGCCCATGCCTCGGTGCCTCGCTCCGCCGCTCGGTATCCCGAGATCCACCCTTTATTGTATTCTTCTCTTTATTGTTCTTTCTCGCTACACATACCCTTTCATTCTAGTCTCTCCTTATTGTCTTTTACTTTACCCTGCAGGTACTACACATATAGCTCCTAGTAGTTAGTCTGGTGCTCCGCACCGATGCGCTGATCCGTAGATATAAATACTGCCTGTACGCTACTGTAGTTCCTCAGTTTAATTATCGACTTAGATTCCCTTTCTACCTCAGTCCATCTCTTAAGTCTTCAGGCTCATTACCTCGAAGCACTCTCTATAGCCTTTGGACTTATAAGTTCTCTGGCTCGCTCCTAGTCACCAGCGATACCGCTGCTCCGACTTGGCTGCTACTAGTTCCTCTCTTCTATACTCTCGATCTCCGGGGACTAACGGCATAACAGCAGTGTTGTTAATAACTTCACCACTGTCCCACTCGACTCCCGCTCTTAGACACCTGTGACCTCTGGCATGGTTACACGGTGTACATGATCTTAACAGAGACCAAGTGTCAGGTTGCTGAGCTAGTTACTAGAGGCTGTACTTTTAGTATCTTCAGGGTAGAGAATAAAACAATCAAAACTAAGCTAGTATTGTGTAGCAAGAAGGAACAATAAATACAATAAAACCACATCTTGGAATACCAAGCTTCAGAATAAAGGGCCAAGGGAATTAGCAATCCTATAAGTCCAGTCTTGGGGTGCAGCACCAAAGCATGGTCTTGACAGTGGACCTATTTACCAAGCTCCTCAGTGGGATGGCCCACTCAAAACTGGTATCAAGACTAGGACTTGATCATATGCAGTAGAGGGGGTGTTGAAGAGACTCTGTACATACACATTGGGATACAACTGCTTTAACCCCTAATATGTATATGTTATAGTTTATAAACTGTACAGTTCCAAGTACATCACATATTGTAGAGTACTCAAGCTCCCTTCATTTTATTATCAACTGAGGTGAGCTCAATAATCCGTTTATCCAAATAGCACATACTAAGATACCATAGATTAAACTTGTGCTAACAGGTACATACATAATGCAGTTGTTTTGTTACCAACTGAGATTAACCTTGTGCCAACATAATCAACTCTGCCTCTCTTGTCTCGCTTTGTATGTCACTAATAGGATGGTGGCAGTGTAATAAACAATGCAGTGACTTTGCTGGAGACATATGAAGTGTAAGTAGATGGACAATGTGGCAGATCAACTCATAACTCAGCAGCTAATACCTCTAATTTGGCCGGGATTCTATGTAGCATATGTCCATGAAATGTATTTCCAGTGGAAAATGGCGCTCTGACAATTGAGCAGCAGATTCTCAATGGATAGGCCCATCTTTTTTGTACCATCTTGCAGGCCCGAGATTTGTTATGCTAGTCTCTCAATTTTCAGTCCGATTCACAGTCGCAAAGATGGTCTGCATTTGCCGTGTATGGTAGACTAAATATCCTCTACATCATCATTGCGCTTTGAATCATGTCTTTTGCACACTGCGAGCGCGTGAGTTATGACAATTATATCAAAGAGAACCTGCCTGGGGCCTCGAAACAACATGAGGCAACAGGAGGCAACAGGTTGAGTAATGAATTCAGGACCAAACAGGGGTAGAAGCGTAAAAGTGATGAACTAAACTGAAGGATCTTTTGTAACACGAGGCACAGCGTGGGAGAGTGGAGCTTACGTCAGCGCATAGTAACCAAGGACTCCCACCAATTATAATTCCACCTTCATCTTTCCATCTCCTTCCGACGTTCACCCTTTGCTTTCAGCCTCTCTTCCCTCATAATACCAACAGGAGGCCCGTCTTTGTTTTCTTTTTTTTGCTCTTTCCCATAATTCTTCCACCATGCCCGACACGGACCCGCAGGCATCATCCCATATGATGAAGACAACAAAACGCGGGAGGCCTTTTTTAAAGGTAAAATTCAAACCCTGCCTTGCTTTCCGCTCGTCAATGATACTCAATTTCTCATTTTAGGATACTCTGGATCTCTTTGCGACGTTAATTGTTTCTCTTCAACTTGCCCCGCATAAGCAGTTTTTTCGTACATTTCCGAACTCGTTTTCTACGTGCGTGGTTGCCTCTGTCTATCTCAGTTAGATGCTCATTCTTTTTTGTGACCTTCTATAGCGATGAGGCAGCCCAGAACTTGGCTTCTCTCAAATTCTCTCAGTCAAATCGAGGGCCGGACCCCAGAGAACCTTCACGAGTGGTTACGACTACAACGACTACAACGTTCTCTATGACCCGAGATATGGCGAAGGCTATGAGTCAGCATTTCATGGATGCGCGCCTCATCGAAAATGCTGCGGATCCTTCTTCCAACCTGTTCAAGGACAGGGGCATTTATATCCTGACACCCAAGGGCTTACACGTTTTGGAGCGATTCATCAGCAAAAACGGTATCAACTCCGACCACCTCCAGAACGTTTTCATCACCCAGCCCATCTGCATAAAACTCCTTCACCTCGAGCGTCGATCAGCTGATGACGAGATCATCGTTAGTCAGTCCGTAATAACCGCCCTCTTTCGTCGTTTTGTCGGTCGCCAGGCGAATTATCCGTCACAAACTACCCAGCCTCAGGATGCTTTCCAGCGATACAACGAACGCGCCAGGGGTGTTTTCTTAATGGATGTCACCGAGCGTGCTCAACCGTTGCTTGGTAAAGGACAACAACACCACAAATACTGTTTCGCTGCGGTGACTGCACTCGAATGGTTGTGTGATTTCACGTCGGTCGTGGGCAGGGAGGAAGCTGCAGAGATGGCAGCGCAGTTCGTTCGATTTGGTCTTATCACTTTGGTCAGCGACAAGAGGAAGAATAA
Source organism: Lentinula aff. lateritia (assembly GCA_027886305.1). Taxonomy (NCBI): domain Eukaryota; kingdom Fungi; phylum Basidiomycota; class Agaricomycetes; order Agaricales; family Omphalotaceae; genus Lentinula; species Lentinula aff. lateritia. The sequence continues at coordinate 3,887 of MU795191.1, forward strand.
TGATTCCGCCATCATCTTTACAGTGCGAGGCTCTGCACCAGGTGGAAACTCCCCTGTCAGCGTGCGTAAACATCGTTTTTCCTTCGCCGTTTTATGCTCATGTATTCAAACAGCAACACGGTGAATTCCGATGCACCGCCAAAGCCATATACAAGATCACGGACGAAGGGCGTCGTGTCGCTCATTGGGATGGCTCCAGGCCTCTCGGAGCTCATGATTCACCTAATGCTTCATCTGCCAGTTTGAATGCCGAGCGCTCCTCCGTCGATAATGTATCGGAAAGTGGAGAGAAGAAAGGGAGCGATGCGAAGATTCATCGACGCATATCTATGGCCGAAAAGCTCAATGCCAATTACCAGGCGGCCGAAAAGAAGAATACGAAGGAGAGCAACACTGAACGTCTCAACTACATTCTTGAAGAACCTAGTCTCCGATCTCTCTTTCGCGAGTTCTTGAGGAGTAACTTTTGCGAAGAGAACTTGTCCTTTTGGCTTGATGTTCAGGATTTCAAGCGGAAATTTAACATTACTTCCAGTGCTGTTGCAGTGAATCCTCCCCCTAGGTCGGGTTCACGGACAACCCCTGGTCAAGCTGCTATGGAGCGTCATCACGAATCCCTTATATCCACAGCTTTCGTCATTTATAACACGTACTTGGCTCCGTCTAGTACGTGTGAACTGAACATTGACCACGGGCTCAGAAACGAGTTGGTAAAGTATTTGGATGATGTTGTAACTAGTCTGGATGGGAAGCCTTTCGCTGGCAAAGTGGAGCCTGAACAGGCTAATGCTTTCAATGCTACGCAACTTCAAACCATGATTCGTTTGTACGAGCGGATCCAGGTACATGTCTTTCGACTCATGGCTACAGACTCTGTACCTAAGGTTCGCTCTATATCTTTGTATTCCAGTAAAGAACCCTCACTGATTTTTGGTCCAGTTCATCAAGACACCTAAGTTTCTCGCTATGCGAAATTGGGTCGAAGATTTTGACCCGACTGATGACGATGTGCGACTATTGTCCTCCGGTCCCTCTCAGCCACCGGGTCTAGGCAATAACGAAGAATCGGGTGGTGCTTATATCACGATCTCGCAACAAGCGAGCGAACGGGAACATAGGCAACAACAAGCACATACCGCACCTATGGGATCATCACCATGAGGAAGCTTCTTTCTTCGACGGATGGGTTGAATTTCGTTTACTTCTGCGTTCTGTTGGGGTCACCCTTATCGTTCCAGACATTTGCTCTTGCCTTTGTTCCTGTCACCCTCAACATGCTTATCTCATTACTCTTCTTGGTGTCCATTGCATTAACACGTGTAGGCACGTCCATCCCCGGCGGCTTATTTTTTCCCTTCGTTGCACTTAGTCTTCCATGTTTTTCTTCCTCCACGTTGTGGTTTTGCATACACAATTGCCTACCTATATACTGCTATTTTGCCAACCTTCACTGCAGACTCCTCTTGTGTCAATTCATCATCCTATATGTAATTCGTAGTACTCTATAGCACAAGTAATAATAAAACAGATCTTACTCATAAAGGGCAAAGCGAAAGATATATGAGAGCTAAATTGAAAATTAACGGAGATGTCGCCGGATTCTAGCCGGATTCCACTTCAAACCACCATCCTCTCTCGATATATAGATGGCTAAAGCAAATATTCCTCTTCCGTTAGTCCCGAATCCATGAAATATAGCGCAAACAGCTCTCAAACAGGCGAACAGGAAACCAAAGGAAACGCGAGACGACAATGACCCTGTCGAAAACGCCAACGAGCATACAGGATTCGTCCAGACCTTGAGGCTCATCTTATACTTGATCATCTTCATCGCGCTGGCGGGTAAATTTCTCACTGGTAGTTACGTTTGGGAATACGAGGGCAAGTGGATACGTCTCAGAACATACTTTCCAGTCAGTCAGTCCTTCTGCGACTATAATAAAGGCACAAACTGAACATCCTTTGTAGCCTCCCCAACGCCTATTTACTGAGAGCGAGCTCGCAAATTATGATGGAATGGACCCTTCCAAACCAGTCTACCTTGGGGTAAGGCCGGCTCTCTCTCTCGATAATTGCTCATCTTGTCTGTTTAGATTGACGGGGACGTTTACGACGTGACCGAAGGCAAAGCCTATCAACCGGGAGGCCCTTATCATGTGTTGTTTGTTGTGCCCGTGATATGCGAATCGTCTCAGCACTGATTTCTGTGTTTCAGAACTGGTGTAGATGCGGCGCGCGCTTTCGGGACAGGTTGCTTCAAGACACACCGCACTCACGATTTGCGAGCACTGTCCGACGCTGAGATCAAGGTTCGTGAGTGTCTCTTTCAATTATTCATCTTCCAAAAGGTTCTCAGTACTAATGTAGGGCATTCGCCATTGGAAAAAGTTTTACGAAAACCACCCGAATTACTTCAAAGTTGGTAGAGTTTTACATCCTCCTATTGACCCCTCTAGCCCTATAATTGAAGGCTGTGACACCAAAAATAAAAATAAATCTGGGGCGAAGAAGGACACTGCAGAGCGGCGTGCGCTCGTACAAGAAAGGGATCCAAACATACATCAAGAGCTATAGACACTGTTGCAGATTAGTATCCCAGTCCCAGTATATAACGTCCCATATATCAAGGAGGAGATTTCTGTGCCCAATCAAGCTAGGTAAAATCATAGCTGCTGAGGGCTTCCATGTGTTTGCAAAAAATTTTTGAGGATGGGGAAATCGGCCATCGATATATCCATCATAGATGTGAATGGATTTTCTCGATATTTGCCGACCACGAGATTGCCGCGCCATGCTTGCTCTTCATTGTAAGTTAGTCCTTGCATGTCCTGTATCGCTTTGTTGATGGGGAAAAGCATTCCATCTCGAGAAACCACTGGGTAAAAGATGATATAGGGGCAGGCAAATTTTCGATTCATGCCATCTAGTGCTTCGACAAGCTGAGGGCCAAGTAATCAATTCTTTTGAACCTTCTCGCACCATGATCGGCTTACTAACTTGATATTTCCATGCTCTTGAGCCCAGATTCTCGTCAATCTGGACAACTTTAATTTATTTGCTCGAAGGAACCGCTGTAGACTTACATAGTCCATGTGCACTTCCGGATGGGGCATGCGGCTTGGATTTTGGGTGTAGGCGGCGTGGTGAGTGGTTGTCATCGGGCTACCAACTTGTATAAGAATGTATGTTCGGGCAATGACAACAGGAAGAGGACCTGGTCATAAGTAGCACCAGGGAGGGGGAACGTCCTTGGCGCCGACAACGTAAATATCCAGGCTCTAAATGGAGGAAATTTTTATATTACCGTCTGCGGGGAACAATATTGCGTCAAAATTAACAATCTGCTCCATGGATCTATCCTCCAGCTGGATAATGGAACGAACAGAGAAACAAGTTGGGCAGTAGAAATTTCACCCGTAGAAACGACCATCCTTTTAACCTGAGACAACGAGGATTGGGCGTACGTTTTGCGTCTCAGTAAAATCGAAAAACACGAGGTTAAATAAATCTCCGTACCAGGGCTGAACCCACAAAAGTAAGTGGAGAGTAATCACGAAGAACCGAGGTCGGACGTTCGCGTTCATGAAAGGCCTATTAGAGATTGATTTTCCAGAGTCACGGACTTTCGATCATGATCAGGATTGAGAGAGAGTAGAGAGTAGTTAGGGTAAACCGGCATCAAAGTCCTCGATCCCTATGGTGGCAAAGTTCGGTCACAGCTCCCTACCCGCAATGCCCAAGGCGAACTTACAAGTTCGGAGTAATAGTCTACTGACTGTGTTATGCCGCCAATAGACGCTCTCTTCTTTGCGCCACAACGACGTTGAACATGCCTGTATAAAACTCGCACCTCTTGCACTCCCCATATCTGTCTCGAATGAAACATGGCACTTAACCAGAGTCTGTATTCAAGTTTTCTCCACAACTGATTTAAATGTTTAACTCCTCGGGCTCATTTTTCTAATATCTTTCTATTACTGCCTTACTACCAGTTCTGATAGGAGTATACCTGTTCTGAAGGAATGAACCTCAGTCCCCACCATCGTGATACTTATGCAGTGCCGCTCTGATCAGCCAAAAATAATTGATCATGTCCAGTGGGCATGTCAATGGCTGTAAACATTGCCAACCCCGCCCTATTGCTTCGTCTGCCGATCGTGATTTGCTCAGGCAATGTTAGGCCAATGTGCATCTGCAAGTGATCGCCTGTGCGGGACGGATCTTCGACTTGCATGTTATTATTCTGTGTTAGTCGTTTAAAATCTGGCAGCCCGTCCGTCAAGGACCAGAGTTGGCAAGCGGCGTCGTAGTATGAGGGGGTACAACAATGATTTAAGAGTAAATATACGGACTGGTCACTGCGCCCTAGTAGTCGTTTACGAGCGTCTACGCTACTTGGAAAAGGAAGGAATCTCCCGGGTCAATGACCAGGATCTCAGACTTCGGTTAGATCATTGTATTCTCAGCAATGTGTTTCAAGGTAAGTAGGTAGGTATATGTGGAAAGACCTAGAATGTTAATGACCTCCGATTCACGGGCCAATCCTAATCGTATCTTCTCACATGAATTTCCGTAGGGCTGCTGCTGTAACTGTCTCGCACTCATCTTTCAATGGCAGACTGAAGGACAGATTAACCTAGGCACTTGTCGTTGAGGCACCCACACCAGTGGCAGAAGACGGGAAGGTCGATCGACGAGTTTCAAGTAATCCTATGCTTTTGTGGGTGCAGTATGTGCTAGAAGCTTGACCTCTGAGTGGCTGCATTATGCCCTCCTTACTGGACAGAATCGTAGGCTCCGTCTCGAGTGCGACTCGGATAGGGGGCTTAATTGATCTCAGGAGATCTCAATACTCAGGCTAGCTGGACTGAAGGCACACCATGATGTACAGCTAAATCGAAAATCGAAAATCCTCTCAGAACCTTTCAGAACGCGCAGTCATTCGGTAAATTAAAGTAATAAATAGTTTTACTCAAAAAATCAAACTTGTAGGTAGTACGTGACGCATTCAGATCACATGATGTTACGAGGTATTTTGAGCAAGCTGTCTCTTCAATTTAGCCCAAAGCTATGGATGGAAGCCTCTTGATAAGCACACACCTTTCATCCCTCTTTCCACAATCTCGGGCGTTGTCAATATATGTCGAAACACAACGGGTAGACGCACCGCTTTCTTCAATCGAAAAAGAGTCGGATCCAGTAGAACACGCTTTATACTCTTCGGTTCTCCATGCGCCATCTACTGGGACTGTCCTCCTCCGTGTTCTTCATGGAGGATTCATTGTGGAGATTGTCTCTCTATCCACTCAGAATCAGCCTCTTCGATTCATCTTTCCCTCGCCCGTCCTCCTATCTCCCGCCATTTTTTTATGGGGTAACGACGAAATACATCTAATTACCGTCACTGCCAGTGGATCCGTTTATCGTGCAGTAATTCCCGTTGGTGGTAGTCTCGAACTATGGCGCAACCGTACCCAGAGCATATGGACCTCCGAATATCTGGTCAAGAATTTTCCTGTCTCAATGGAAGGACTAGTGCATATCCACGGTGTACACTGTGTTTTCATCGGCCAACCTAGTGGATCTTTAATGAGACTGGAAACTGAGTATACAGGGTCAGGAAGAGACGGTGAGTTTATGGTTGTCGCGAAACCCGGTGAAGCTTACTATACTTTCTCTACATAGATGAATGGGCAGAGTCCATATTCCAGACAGGATCCTTTCTTTCATCGTTCAAGTCTTTCCTTCCCACTCTAGGTGCTACGAACTCCCATGCTTCAGAGATCATATCTATGGCCACGCATCCTTGGCCCACAGACATTGACTACGTCTGGACACTTTCGCGCGATCGTGTACTAAGACTTTGGAAGCCAAGGATAGGCTGCGTAGTTGCGAAAATGCTGTCACATGGAGTCGGAAGAGAATCCTCGCCCATCTCAGGGCGTTCATCACCAGGAAAGCCTCAGATGCTCTTGGACGCGGAACGTCAAACCTTATTACGCGTATTCTCCTTCACTGGCGATGATGACCACTTCTATGTTCTCGCGTTTCTCCCCACTCTTTCTTCCCCTATGTTTGGAGGCAGCTTCCAACTGTTGGACACGCTCTCTGACCAAGTCAGTGAGGTCGGAGTCATCCAATGCTCTAGACATACCGCACACTGTCATTTGCAGGATTTCATGGTCATAGGCAATGTACTGTATACGTTGTGGGATCGTCAAGGCCAATCGATGGTTGAAAAGACAATGCTCGACTTGAGCTCTGTAAGGAACAACGGGCTTTCTGTTTGGGAGAGTGCTTTGTGTGCCCCTGAGGCGGAACTCACCCCAGCTAACCTTGAAGAAGTCCTGATGGGCAAGGGTTCCATGACAGACAAGTATTTCGACGCCGTCATGCGGCCTAATGTTTTTTCCACATTAACGCTCCGCACCGCCATTGACCAATACACTGATGCTTGTCTGTCTCTCCCTGGGCCGCCTCCTAATCCATTGACCGTCACGTATGCTTCTTTGGAAGAGAATATTGCTGCAGTTGTTGGGTGCACCGTCAATCTGAATAGAGACCCAAGCACTGGTGCCTTACAGCATGACAAATACTGGAATGCATTGAAAAGGGATTGGGAAGGGTTCATTGCTCGATGCCGAGAAATTGAACGGAGTGCGCGTTGGCCTCTTGTCCTTGGTGCCCAAGGTCAAGGTGATGTGATTGTCGTAGAACGCGAACGCATCAGCGCTCTGGTGGCCGAAGACCTTCCAATTCACCTGCATCAGGTCCTTTCTCATGATCTTCGAATAGCGGACTCTCAGTACGATTTGTTTGGGATTCTTTGGACTCTTCGGCACAAAGTAGGGGCGCAAACTATGCGCTCCTTGGAAAGCTGTCTTGTTGATCTCATGCACCAAGAGATTGCCTTTCCTTTTGCTGACATTCTAAAAGACCAAGCTGGTCAATTTCATTTCAAAGATAATCTGGATGAAGGGGCTAGCGTTTGGCTCGGTGGTCGACTCGCGAGTATAGACAGTATAGATGAGGCCGTCAGAACCTCGCTTGATGTGATAGGCGGCCTTGAGATGGGTATCAAAAGAGAAGAAGATGAAGTTGAACTACTTCTCCCCCCGCCAGATTCTGATTGGTTCAAAGGATTAACAGCCTCGTACATCATGTCTTCAACCAACGCCAGATATGAACTGTGCCTATGCTTGATGTCGCTTTTATTTTTTCTTGTGGATGACCTCTCTGACTGGGATCCTTCACTATTGGCAGAAGTATTTGCGGTATTCCGAGGGACCGCAACACTGCGCTATATTATTCAACAACCATCTAGTGCTACAACTCAGACTCCACTTGATGACGTTTCTTCAGCGGATGACGTGGTATCATTGTTACAGAACATGCAAGTGTCGCGCAACCGGAATCATTCTACTCCTACCTACTCCCTTGTGCACCGTTTGCTTATCCAGACCGGCGACACGAGCCACGTACTTCCAGGAGCGGCTCACCGTTTTCTCGATCATACGGGTTTACTGCAATCCATCACACCCGCAGTTGCGTCCAAAGCAGAGGTCTCCTTCTGTGAGAAGCTACGGGTTCTTGGATACATGCATGTTTCTCGAGAATTGCTCTCATGGCTTCCTCGAAGCCCTGGTGTTTCTTACGTTCTTTCGCGTATATGGCTAAACGCTGGCCGGGCAGATGATGCCGCGTTCATCCTTGAAAAGCTCGCTGGCTGCTTTGGTACATATATTTCATGCAATTGATTATTTTTCTGTGGCTCACCGGGATTATTCACAGGTCTAGACAACGCTCTTGGACAAGAAGACCGTGATGCATTACAGAACGTGTTACCTTCTTCTCAGTTGTTCGATTCATCCTATTCGTTTTACCTCTATATGGCTACCCTTTTCAAATCGAATTCTCTACAACACTACGAAGTTCATTTCACACAGCTTGCGCTATCTGTTGCCCCTCCAAATACAGATACTTCATCCCTATGGCACACAGTTGTCCGGGGATACATAGATCTGGGATTATTTGAGGAGGCTTATGCTGCTTGGATTTCAACACCGTCAGATGCTCAGTAAGGCTCATAGTCATGCATGCATTCTCCTGTCGCTCATGATATTTCAGAAAACGCGAACACATTAGTCGATTGGTATATCGCATGTGTGAAAGTAATCAAGTGGACAAATTGCTTTCTCTCAACTTCGCTGCTTACGCAGAAGAAGTTGAAGATGCCCTATCGTTCAAAGCTCGTCATGCGGACCCTTTGATTCGCCCAAGCTACCCGCATATCTTGTATTCATGGTTCCTTTCACGAGGCGATTATCGTAATGGTGTGTGACTCCTCTTATCTAGCTATGGCTCGTATTCATGCTTGCAACAGCGGCCTCAATCATGTATCAAAGGGCACGTAAACTTCAGGTACTTATGACCAGAGAACCATCCCTGGTGACCCGTTTGGCCGGCGAACAATTAGAGGCATATATGATTGCCATGAATGCTCTTTCGCTTGCTGATCCGAAGAATTTATGGTTTCTTTTGCCGGGCTCCGCCGACCCAACAAATGAGGTAGGAGAGATTACTTTGTCCCGGAGAAATTGACTGTCCCAACTCATACTAGTTTCCTCAGCATAAATTTCGAATCACGAGTAACATCCCGGAAACTAAATATTCCTTAGGAAAGCACGAAAATGAAATAATCCAATTGACAGATATCCAGTACGAGTACACGCTATTATCTGCACAGATTGCTGCCATACCTGCCTTGCCTTCCTTGACGGGTAATGTCCGGCTCATCATTTCTTTTAGAAATATACTGAATGCCTCCTAGAAATCTTACCTCTTCCATCTTCCATTATACTAAAATTGGCCCAATCCAACCGCTTCAATATGGCTTTGGCTACTGCTCGCAGCCTCGAAGTTGATATGACAGATCTGTTTGCTCATCTCACAATTCAATGTTTGAGGCTTTCTTCTAATCCCGATGTCGTTGTGTAAGGCTTGATTGTCTGTTTTGGAAATCTGTCATTGACTCTCCTTAGGCAAGAAGATACTTCAGATTGGCTTCTGACTGATAATGTATCGACATGGCCTGGTACTCCTGCTGATAAGGGCTGGAGGTTTATGCGAGAATCACTCAGGCGGCACGATGGGATTGAGACTGATTTCAAGTACTCGAAGATCACACTCGAAACGATCCTGACTTTTCAATCATCTCCTCCTCCCTGGCTAATACAAGTTTTAGAGGTATGACTCACGAGACATGACTCTGGGGCAATCATACTTACATGGATCCATTTCAGGATTATCATCATGAATATCTGATTAGAGTTAGTCTACGGTTTGGAAATCTTGAACAAGCCGTTGACCATACACTGTCACTCATTCGAAAGGTGAGCTTGAATCTTTCGTGTGCACATCGGACATTCAATTTCTGTCAACCGTTAGACTGATAGCCGACTCGCTCGAGAAACTCCAAGAAACGCTGGCTCAATGTGGCTTCCCTACACCCTCATCGATCAAGTGCTAGTGAGCGGAATAGCGCAAGAACCATCACCTCCTCGACTTTCTGAGCTACGCATGGAGGTCACCAATCGAGTAAAGCGTATGCAAAAACACATCCCAATTCGTTCTTGAACTGTTTAGTGCAGGATCTGTCATGATCTCTCAACGATTCTATTGAATCGTGCTGTGTGTGCACGTCTCTTTCAATATTCATGTTGTAGAGAAAGTAGATTGGAGAGAAAGTAGATAGACGATAAACATATCAAGATTGCTCCAGACATACAATGCGTGGGTAGGGCTACAAAGGACGTACGATAGCAGCGCGACGAGAACAGAAACACGAAAGCAGATATAAAATATTATTGATATACAACATGGAATATATCCCAACAGATGAAGAAGAATGAGCATTCGACGTTGTTGTGACTAAAAAAAAGTGAATATACAGATGCATATTCATGAAATAAATTGTCCAAAAAATGCTTGAAGACAAAACTCCAGCAAGGCAAAGGACAAGAGAAAAAGACGCCGGTTCAGAGAGTATTCGCATTCAACCTTGCAGATGTCGGTGATGGGCCACGACACTTGATGAACCTGAGGGAGGAGGTTGAAAGCCATCGATAAACTGAGACCACTCTCGTTGTCCGAAGCCCACTGCGGCGCCCCACATTGATGCGTCGTCCCCAGGATGTGGGTAGTGTGCATACCTTGACGAATCAGAGTACGCCTGTGGCTGCGCGCCGGTGATGTAAGGCTGGTATGAGTTTGGGGATGCAGACGAAGGCATGGAGGCCATAGATTGAGCATTTGAATTAATAACAGTAGGTGACATTTGGGGTTGAGAAAGTGGTGAAGAGGGATGTCCACCACCACTTTGCTGAATCTGCCCATTGCTCGTGCCTCCGGGATGTGAGTATATTGAAGACGTCCGCATGCTCGACATGGCTGCATGTGTATGCAATGAGGATTCATATACTGCATGAGAGTGCATGATTGGCAAATCTGAGCGCGCGTGGGAGGCAGGAACAACAGTCAATGGAGGACTGACACTCGAGGAACCTATTGGCGAGCCGTTGCCTATATGTCGGCCACTACCATTGCTAGCAGGACTACTATCCCCAAATCGTCTTGGATCGTGGGAATCGTGATACGGGAAAGCAAGGTTCCTTACGACACTCAGTATCCGAGCGCGCTCCTTCTCCCTTTTCTCCTTGTTTTGCAAGTGAAAATCGACACTGTACAAGGGTGCAAGTGCAAAGAGAATGTCGGAAGCTTTGTCTGCGACAGCAATACCCCGACAAGTCTCCAACGTGTGAATCGCCTTCTTGATGGATGCACGGAATAGAGAAGCGCCAGGTTGGTCGGAATTGGCAATCAGTTGAAACGAAAAGAACATCGCAGCTGAGAATACATGGAAAGGGCCCCAATTCATATGCCCTGGGACTGCCAAAGACGAATTAGCTAGGAAATCTGGCCGGCTTTGTCCAACCATAGTGATTAGCTCGCTGGCTGCACCAACCGCAATTTCAAGGCTCTGGGAGTGCTTATTGTCTGAAGCACTCTTGGAAGAAGCGGAAGAGGATGGAGCTGACTGGCTAATACCTGCGCTAGCGTACGGCCGGTGTAAGGTGAATCGGATATGGTGATAACTTGTTCGAATAATCACGCTCTGCACGCCCAATCTCCGTAAATTGGCATTCGTACTAGCAAGATTGCGAGCGACTTTGTATTCGTCAAGGTTCAGCTCCGAAGGAAGATTATCCATCCACTGCTTGAGGGCACGATCATTTGCCTGGACGGACTCATAGGGTACAGGTCGTACGGAAACCGCATCGTCCATGATATCTCCGAGAATGAATGCCAACCTGAATAGAGCGATATTGGGAAGGAATAATCGACCAGTTTTGTCGACGGCAGGATCACAGTAGGAAGGTAAAGAAGTGTCAAAATGGTGTGAAGCAATAGCGAGTGGTCGGCCGAACATGAAGGCCTGCCAACTATGACAGGAAATACCGTGAATTACAGGACTTGAGCAATGGCCTTCACATACCGTTCCAAAAGAACTATATGCCACCATGCCCACCTTCTCCTCTCGGCGACATCTCTGTGCATCCGCCATTTCCCAGGGTCTCGGTGAAGTCCCATTGCAGTACCAATGGTCACCAGCTCCCCTCTTATATGCCAGATGTCCTCACTATCGTTCTTGAGCATGTTGAGATAGTGAGTTCGAATCAGCAAAAGTTCCACGAGATCCAATGTATAGCTCTTAGTCTCCTGCTGCTTCCGATGAAGGGCCTGAGTAGAAACGTCGAAGAATTTTTGGCCTAACAATTCGTGCGTTTCATTGAGAGACTCTAGAAGAGAGTGTTGGGTTGGAAGATAATGAGCAGCAATTGCCATAATTGCACAAGCTAGAGCGAGGATGATGCGGTCAGAATTGACACCGTTCTTGAAACGTTCCCAGTTATGAGAAAACGCTGCTTGATTGACGTGTCTGTAAATCCAGTTACAATACTCAAAATAATAAGCAATCAGGCCGTCTATGACTTCGATAGTCGGTAAAAGAGAAAGTAGATCACGATCGTACTCGGGGGTTAAAGTGGGAAAATCATTGGAGGAAAGGTCGTCCACAATGTCTGGGGCAGGATTGGACAAACGTTCTTGTGAGGCCTGGCGTGAGGATGTGCCATCTTCAGAGCCTCTGCCTTCATTCTATGCAAAAGGACATGATGAGAAAACGGGAGAAGAAGCGAAAAAAAAGGTTTCGCGACGCACGGTGAGAAGATGGAGAGCAGCGCTGGTCGGACCAGCATAAAGACCTCCCTGTACTTTGCTACCCAGCATACCCGGTGCCGTTGTAGCTCCAGTCTGAGAAGATTTATCATTGACATCCGAATCGACTGGCTCCTTTTTCGGTACGATGATTTCGCTGCGTCGATGAGTGCTTGAAGGAGTATGAGAGGCTGCAGCTCTTTGATGAGGAAAGACATAAGATTCGAGCATTGTGATAGAATGCCTCAGTCGGGCAATCTCTGCTGCTGGGTCTATTCGAGCATAGCTACAAAAAGGCGTGCCAGCGCTAAGCAAAATGTGGCCTGAAAAATATTCAACAACGTACTGGTGATCATCTCCGCGGACGTATGACTCGCCATCGGGCCCTTTTCCATCCTGATAACACATAGCAGAAGTCCCTAAAATTGCGATGTTCTCTCCTGAGAAAGGTGCAAATCCGCAAGACGATAACGACAAGACTGACCACGAAGAACACAGGATGAACAGGGCCGATTTCTGCATAAAACATGAGAAGCAAAATCAACAGCGTATACACCTGAGTCAATACCTATCACATTTTAGCTTGCTGTTTCTACAGGGTTCGCAGTTTATGGCCTTTCTGGCGCGCTTTTGAGGACGAGCATCGGCCGATGAAGAATCTGCACCAGAGCCAGGTGCTGGGGACGTTCTACCACGGACTACGCCAGACGTTTGTGATGATTTCGGCGCTTTCGGCCGTGAATTGTTCACCATCGACGACGACGACGGAGTGTCTTCGGGCATGTCGAAGACAGAAGGTAGAAAGACTAGATGCGGGAAGGGGAAAAGGAAAATTGGCCGGACATTGACATTTAATATAATTTTATCCCACTGATCTCAATTTGGCTATCACTTCAACTTCATTACTTCATCGCCATTAATTAAGCTTTTTCCCTCTCACTCTACACTCATGGTCCCCGGTGTTCGTCTATTGCCTCCCCCCACTGCTATCAATGGCAAAAACATATGACAATCAACTGGCCTCTTACTACTAGAGGTCTCCTACTAGCACCCTGCCTAAAGTGTTTCCTGACTGCCGCCGGAAAACGCCGCTCAGAAATGTCTAACGGGAAGGTAAGGAGTCGACATATCTCGATTCAATACTCAAGTACACATTGTGCTAATGATCGCTTTGGATTTTCCTACAGATGACCCAAATGACATGTAATTCTTCTGCCTTTCCGTCGCGACGACGTCTCGAAAGATAGCTAACCTGAGTACAGTAAATCCTACGAACAGCCTGCAATTGAGCTCCGATTATGCGCTTCAAGCCATGCTACCTCGTGCATGGTCTTTTAGTATGTAGACCCAACGCTCTTTAAACGGAGACAGTAGACTAAAGCTCTCCAAGACCCGGATTCCAGTCCCTCAGCTCTGCATCGAGTCTATGCTTTTCTTCCTTCGGAAACTCGGAGAGGAACCATGGTTTGTGGTCACCCTGGTTCGTTTGGTAAGTATTACTCAATCCCAACTCCCGTACCTAAATCAATCGCCGTCACAAACCTCGAGGCAATTCTTGTTGGGGACATCTTTATGCTCGACGTTCGATCTCCTAAATTCACGCTATCATTTGCTATTATCCACGCCGATTCGAATTTTTGATGATCTTACGGGATCTATCTAATCGCAGTGCGCCCGACAGCTTGAATCTCAAACTGAGTCCATCCCGCAGTCACTGCTGACCCAAGCTGCCGAAACCCCCTTGCTAATCCAGACCACAAATTTAACGTAATCTTTCTTACAGTTTGAGATAAGATGGACCTCGAATCGGAATTGTTCAAAGCATCAGTCGTATAAACTCTTCGTTCGTTCATTCTTTCTGTACTAGAAAGTTTCTGGCTGATGATGCTCGTACGAGTCGCCCCAAAACCCTTAGGTTATCAGAAACTCAACGGAACTTCCTTTCCTCTCAATCCACAGACTTCTGATGCTGGGAAAAAATCCTGAACAATTTTGTGCTCACCAAACTAAGATCGCTACCGTTTTCCGGCTTCTCTGACCGTTCTAAGGCGCCAGTGGCGGTTCCGCAAACTGTTCAGTATCCTAGGACCATTCATTCGATAGGGATATGTATTGCTCTTCGGGAACACTAGTCTAATATGGGTCAGCAACTTATAAATCATCAATCTCAGGTCACATTTAGTAACTGCGTCATTCCATTCGTTGCTTCAAGTCTCCGTTCTATCATCACAGTATGATTTATCTTTTCAGCTGTCTGAAAACTTCCGCAGAAAATGCACGGTAAAAAAGGTATTGCCCATTGACTACTGACCTTATGCAGAATACTAGGTCGATAAATGCAGTATGCACTGAATCATACAGAGGATATTAGTCGCGAATGTACTCATAATTACTATAACAGAAATGCTGGTTCATCCTAAAACGACTGGGGGTTCCATATCTATTAGATCGCATATAATTTCGCATTCGAGAAGTATCTTTGGTACTGCGTCATCCGCGTTCCATCGTGTCGATACTTATACAACATGGCCAAAAATCCCTCTTCTTTCCCTTTCCTGTACTGGTTTGTTCTACATTGAGAACGGGAATTAAACGACTATGAACATAGATTCTAGACCTCCAGCGGTGCGTCAGATTCATAATGCTGATATTCGTCCCCTCGATCAGCCATTCCTGGTTCGCCTTCCAGTTTTTAGGCTCTAATTTATCTGATACCATGTACTCAAGTGCTGTTGCACCTGGAACCGTAAACGCGAACCCGTTGGTACAATGAGCGGAAGAACGGCCCGGGCACGGCGCGGGTGATTTTGATACGAGCACCCTACTGCACGTTCAAGTTGCAAGGACTCATCGATTCTCGGTAAGTTGGCTTCGGCGAACTTCCGACTACTATTACACGACTCATACACGATGCGAAGATACAAATCTTACCAATATCGCATACATGGGGTTTCTAGTCTTTGTATACATTTCCGAAGGGTGTGGACTGTCTTAATTTCGAGTAATCGTAGTGACTCCCATCACTGGTAAGCAACTTCCTGCTATAATTGCTTAACCTTGGTCTTTATCTACTCAAATGGCCTCCCAATAAGTAATAGCTTTGGCTTCAGGCTACGAGTTTATGCATTTCTCTCAAGCAATTACTCCGTCAGCGACTTGTTTGCTCCATTCTGTGCACGAATATTTCGGATGCGGGAGTCAGAGGAGTCAAAAGAATAATTCACCACAATAATTTTCGTTGCACTTACTTACTGTTTGAAGTTGAACGGAAATAGATTTACAAATTTACTAGAGGATTGCAGCACTCTACTAAAATTAAAAGTACGCAAAATCGGAGTCTCAAGTATGCTATATTCGGACACACCTGAATACTCCCTTCGAGTACACTCTATGTATCTGGTGCAGATGTAATATATCTCGCTCTGAAGGTGAGCTCATTCGGGGCTTGTCAATTATCCAAGCCATCACGAGAATCCTCCGTGACGGGCTTTGAATCTTATCACAAGACGCGGAGATTTATACTCCCTCTCTAACACTGTCGGCATCTTCGCAATCCTAGATCATGAATGTTTTGAGGCTCCGTTTTCAGTCTTCGTAATAGAAATTGCTGGTGGAACTCCAGAATCTGCGTGTGTAGGTGCCCGAAATTTTGGAATAGGTACTTTAGGACCCGAAAATGAACAGCTCGTCTAAGGCAGTAGTCAGTCTACTAGACGTTATTCTACTCTGAAAATAGAGAGATACGTGGCGTACGTGGTTGCGAGCAAAAGGTATGCATATACGTATAATTTCATCCCGATAAATCCGATATGCTGAGATACATAACACATAAGTAGATTGCTTAAACGAACTCTGTTTCAATATAACCTGTCAATTCTTACAGGAGACAGCGACTTGCTTCGTGAATCTTGCCTTATGGATTGATATGTGTTACACTCTGTAAGATGTGGCATCGAGCGAAAGGCCATTCAGATGCTGGGTGTAGTCGCTAACGCCGTGTTCTCGACGTTTAATCACTTCCAATCATAGATCTTCAGCTAAAAGAAAATGAGCATAGAATTGGCCTGCGTTTGGTGTTTTTTAGTTAGCTACAGATATATCGATGTCATATGTTGGGAGCTGATATAGATAGTCAAAGCGTTAAAACCCGTCTACTTCAGGAAGTGCTGCTGTAAGCAACGGTGGCAAATCACTCTCTCCAAAATCATCAGTCCGCACTCATCTGAGGGTATCTGTCAGATACCATTGAAGTTTTCGTTTTTGGTATCCTCACGTTGTGCTTTAGGACAGCATATCGTTTACGAGAACGCGGCGCCGCGTAGTTCAATCAGCGATGCCACCTATCCAATCCAACTCCACTCTCGTGGCACTAGGAACTTTGCGTCGTGGCAGCAATGAAAAAGAAGGTAACTTTTATCCTCTCATGGTTCCAGTGCTGCGACTTTGCACATCATGACGACCTAAAGTACCGTAAGTATTCATTTACGACGCACATCAATGCACATAAATCGGAGAAATCGACTGTGACCTCAGGTCCATGGCCACAACTTGTAAGGAATGTTGTTTACGTGATTGCTTTCTTGAACATCCGGATCCTGTTTCTTGTGCACAATCTCCGAAAGAGAACTTAATATATATACAAGTCTTCTAGCGCTTGTTTCGACTTGGCAGACATAGTTCTGGCTCCTAGCTCTCTTCTTCGAATGTCATAAAATCAGGGCACAGAACCGAACGCAATGGATCAAGACGCACCATTTGGACACAGTGGTGGACAGTGGTATTAATGGTAAACATTCTGATTGAGTGGTACACGATTAAGGCTGTATGTTCCTTTGAACAAAATTGATCCACATTGAACTGACCGACGAGGTCGGAAACGGAAGAATGAGCACGTCTGCAATAAGATATCTGAATACTACATAGAACTGAAGGAGGCTTCTGTGCGGTACAGTGAAGTCGCTGAAGTCCATTACTCTTATGGTTCAAGTGAGAGGGCACAACGAGAAATGGCTGTGTGTGCAAGAAGAATGATCTGTCAAACGATCTTCTTGAGCTCGAACGGTGTTCAGAGAAAGGGGGGCTACCAGAATTCATAGGGGAGCGGAGGAAGAGAGCATGAGCAACGCGGTGGAGCTTTTTTGCTGTTCATGCGACCTTCATTTTTTGGAGGAAGACCAATAAGAAGCGCTTTAACACGCTCCTGGGAAATGAAGTATCGATAAGCACTGACTTCACAGCATGACTGGAGCACAATAAACATCGCGCTTTCAGTGACAAGAGGATCATTAGGTTGATTGAAAATGATGAAACGATGATACCAGAATCTAATCCTCCACCGAATTAGAATGAGCTTAGTCCAAAACAGCGAACCTCTGTTGAAGTGTATCATCGCATGTTGTATTTTAAATTTGGAGCCAAGGCTTTGCCTTCACGCGCTCAGGGTCAGTCTGCAATGACACGTCGAGCACCGCTTCAGCAAATGGGCCGACATTCCTTTTTAATGGGTACGCGCAAACAACGAGGGCTCCTACGAGCTTGTGTACATACTTATGCTCTGGAACTTCATGGGAATGTACTACATCCGCAAAATCCGGGATCCTCGTCGGACTGAGGGGAAAAGATAGTGAGGCACCGATGATGATGCTCTCTTTAGCGACACACTCAGACGTGACGCTGAGTTAACGCAAGAGTATTCGATTCGAACCTCTGGGCGAGACGGCCTTTGAATGTTGAAGTTCAACGCCTGCCGGGACGCCAAGCGATACTATCGTCTGTCGACAACCTTCTATGCCGATCTGCACAGACTTGGAGTAGAGAGATGTGTGCACCATGAAAATTGTTTGGGGACTTCTGTAGATCACTGACAAACGCATGGTCAACGAAAAATCCATAGCCTCTTGATGGCCTGAGCAACCGAAAATAAGTGAGAAATTGAACGGTTGAGCATCTTCCTGGTCATGACATGCAAAAAAAGATCCTACACCAAAGTGATCAAAAGATTTATCTTCAAACGAGGGAATATTTATACTGGCCTAATCAAACAAAACCAATGGCACCTATGCATAGGACAGGCTGTAAGGCCGAGATAACACGCTCTGGATGATTCAAGATAACAAACAATCCTACTTCGGTTATCCTTGAATGTTGTTTCCTATTGCATAGACATACCATCAATGAAACACAGACCGCTGAGTACTGGATTGGAATTTAAACGAGCTCTGTGACCCCTGCATGATTGTAGCCTGTGCTAGAATTGTGTGTATATTTATTGGACGTTGAGTGGTGACGGTGGTATAGGCAAGAATGGAACTTTCTGGAAACTTTCGGAAGTGGAAGGCCGAGGCTACTTTAGCCAGTGTTTGCAAGTCTGGTGTTAATTCCTTTCAAAAGAATCCTCTGTAATGGCCGACGTGTGTCTTTTCTTCAATCATTTCCCCAGTTAGTTCCTGACTGAAATACTATTCGATTCTCGCAGGCGAATGCTCTTAAAGACCAAGGCAACAAGGCTTTTGCTGCCAAAGATTGGGACAAGGCTATCAATCTTTTCTCTCAAGCAATCGCTATCGATGGCAGCAATCATGTCTTGTACTCAAACAGAAGCGCTGCATACTCTGGGAAAAAAGAATGGGCCGCAGCCCTAAACGACGCGGAAAAAGTACGTGGGATCTGTTCACAAAGTTGTCGAAAAAATTTACGACTCACTCTCGTGATTTCAGTGCATCGAACTCAATCCTACTTGGTCCAAGGGATACGCTCGCAAGGGCGCTGCTCTGCATGGATCTAAGTCCTATGATGAGGCGATCGCTGCGTATGATGCTGGTTTGAAGATCGAAGATAGCGCACCGCTCAGAAAGGGTTTACAAGAAGTTAAGGACGCGCAAGGTGTGTTTAGCCAAGGTTATGGTTATGTATATCATCTGCAATGCTAATCTTTCCTTGAGCGTACGATACAAGAGGACAGAAAGAAACCAATCCTTTTGCTAGCATGTTTGCGGACCCAAATCTCATTGGCAAGCTCGCAACCAATCCTCGGACTTCTAAGCACTTGTCCGACCCAAACTTTGTGCAAAAAGTGGGGGAACCGTTATATCTCCAAATTATATCCTGACTCGTGCCTTTGCAGCTACAATTCTACCAGAAAAATCCTCAAATGCTCGATATGAATGACCCGAGAATGATTGATGTACTTGGTGCTTTGATGGGTATCGATATGCAAGGATTCTCTCGACCAGAAGGTTCATCTGAGATACCCACCAATGACAATACATCCCCGTCGCCGTCTGCAACTCCTTCATCACCGCCTCCAAAACCTTCTGCTTCTGCACCTCCGACGGAGGACGTGGAGATGGAAGACATTGATGATGAAGAGGTGAAAGCGAAAAAGGAAGCGGAAGCACTGAAGAAGTCTGGCAGTGAAGCTTACAAGAAGAGAAACTTTGAGGAAGCTGCGAAGTACTTCCAGCAGGCTTGGGATGTTTGGCCCAAGGACATCACCTTCCTGACCAACTTGGGAGGTCAGAATATTTTCTGTCTGCTCAGGTTCACTTTCTCATCACCTTTTAGCTGTTCACTTTGAACAAGGAAATTTTGATCAAGCTATCGAAACTTGTGAAAAGGCTGTGGAGGAAGGCCGATCCGTGAGCTCACTAGTCGTGCCCTTCATCAGGGTGGATATGATATCTCATTTGCATTACAGTTACGTGCCGACTACAAGCTCATCGCGAAAGCGTATGGTCGTGTAGGATTTTCCTACCAAAGAAAGGGCGACCTACCATCTGCTATCAAATATTATGAAAAGTCTCTTACAGAACATCGTACCCCGGACATTCTGAACAAACTAAGAGAGGCAGAGAAAATCAAAGCCGACGCTGAACGAAAGGCTTACATCGACCCAGAAAAAAGCGCGATCGCACGTGAAGAGGGCAACGTCTATTTCAAGGCGGGTGACTTTGCTACTGCAGTCAAATCTTATGAGGAGGCCATAAAGCGTGACCCGGCCGATCCGCGAGGGTATAATAACCGTGCTGCTGCCTATATCAAGCTTGCTGCGTTCCCAGAGGCGTTGAAGGATGTCAACAAGGCTATTGAAGTTGATCCCTCTTTTGGTACGTTATCTGCCTCTTGAAGGTTCCATTGAACTGAGTTTTAACTGCGCATTCTACCTTTCACCTATTAGTCAAGGCCTATATCCGAAAAGCAAATGTTCTCCTTTCAATGCGTGAATACGCCAAAGCACTCGAGGCAGTTCAGGAAGCAGAACTTCATGACGAAGGTAACAAGAACGCAACTGAGCTGAAGCAACTGGAGTATAAAATACAAACGGCTCTATATGAGCAGCGAGGCGAAGAGACTCAGGAGCAGACCTTGGAGAGGGCTATGCGCGATCCCGAAGTTGCAGTGAGTAGTGTGCTCATATCTTAGTTTGTTCTGGGTAGTTACATCCATCGTTCCTCTTCACAGAACATCATGAACGATCCGGTCATGCAGCAGATTCTGCAGCAAGCTCAAAGTGATCCTTCAGCTCTCCAGGATCACATGAAGAATCCAACTGTCAGGGAAAAGATCATGAAGTTGGCAAATGCTGGTATCATTAGGGCAGGCAGCAGATAACCTTGGCCATGAGTTCATTCATTCTCAAATTCCCACTTTCTTCTACTATCTACTAACATGTATCCAAATCAACCATTAGTATTCAATCCCATTTTTTCTGGTGCGGTGCTTACACGGCCGCACTACATGTAACCACATCGCTGCTTTCTCAAGGTCTTTTTCGGTGTCGTCACCGGCTTACCGGTTTTACGACCGAGTGAAGTTTATTGTTGATGAATGTTTTTTCCGTAGCGTTTCGTGGATCGCTTATAATTCGCGGCGATCCCGCGCCATGAGGCTTTTGCATTTCTCCCAACACCATACACCCCTCGCGTCAAAGAACACAATATGCGAGGATTACAACAGTTAAACGAGGATGTTATCTTCCTTGTGCTGGAAACAATCAGGGCTTCCATTTCAAAAGACCTATTTCTGAAAGATATGCGCTCTTTGTCACTCACGTCCCGTTTCCTCCGAAGCATCTGTCTTCCTATCATGTTTCGCAACTTCCGGAGAACTTGGGACATGGGTGTTCGGAAACACAAAGAAATTTTGCCTTCGACGTTGTGTCAACATGTAACGTGCGTGGTATTACAATGCTTATGTCTGCTGCTTCGATTTCTAACATATTGGGTTTTGACTTTAGCGTGTTCGAGCTCGATGTCAGTGCCACTGGGGATATTCTTGTAGATGAGCCAACAGTTTTATCCGAGCGACTCGTTGCTGTCTTTTCCAATATGGCAAGGTTACAAACGTTCCGGTTGATGAATTCTGCGGAATGTGGACCTTGGCCAGCGTTATTGAAAGCAATATTTACCACACCAACCTTGACTACCTGCGAGATATTGGACTCACCGTGGAGACGACCAGAAGAAAAATTTAGTCGTCTGATGCTTGATCTTCCGCGGGAGTCATCTCGACTGCAAAAATTTGTGTATCGGGTCCCGTTCACAGACTGTTTTCCTCGTGAGTCCGAATCATATGGACGCCGCGACAAAGTGCAAGGATTAGTAGAACTTTCGAATCTCTCGGTCTTAGTGTCCCTAGTTTGCGATTCAGTGGAGGCTTTGGAAATTCCAGCCGAACTTGCCTTACATTTGGCCGATTTACCATACCCGAAACTATCGGAGCTTACATTTCGAGGACACGAACCGCTGCATACAACTGACTGGAGTATGATGTTTCACCGTGCCCCCCGGTTGCGAGACGTTCATATCCAAACTCCTGCATATTTCAACGATAGGTTAATCTCCCCTATTATTTCGACCTGCAGCATCCCTCATGATGATCCTGTCATGCGGGGAATGTCCAACCTGCAGTCGTTGACTATATCTAACCCCTTCGGCAAAAATTTGTTCTTTCAGGTCTTAACTTACGCTAATCTTCGGACATTGAGTTTGAAAGCGTTCCCACTTCCAGATATCGTCGGGGCTCGATGGTCGAACGTCCATTCCAGGGTACTGGCAGGCAGTGAAGTCCTATATATCCTGAACGCTCTACAGATAGTCAGCTTATCGACGTTTGAACTATCCTACTGGGTGGATGCTTCCGACGTCTCCCTACTCTCCCGCATCCACATCTCTTTCCCAAAACTATCCACGTTAGAAATCCATCGCTTTCGACCACTGGCAAAAGAAAATTCGGAAAATGATCCTTTGGTCGGAGTTTACAGCTTTCATCTTCCGTAAAGTAATTCCTGACCACTTTTATGTAGTCATCCATGCCAAATACTTTGGCAAAGGCTGTCAACCTTGAGCACTTGATGATGAATCTTGATTTTCCTGAACGCCCAAGACATATTGACTGGCGTCACGATGATTCGGAAAGAAGCAGAACGTTCTATTCGTTTCTAGAGAAGGAGATAGTGTCGACTTTCGCGCATGCTGTCCCCTCTCTGAAAACACTAGGAATTCTTTCTCATCATTCATTCTCTAGCTGTTGGGATATCTGGGAAGTCACTCAAACGCGGGGACTTATTCCTCAGTTACAGACACCCATATATTCTCCATGTTAATAATTACTGGTGCCACTTGTATTCATATTTGAAAGTCTCTGCGCTTTGTAGTATTAGCCTCTCTGTGAGCGCTGTGTTTCCAATTGCATTCTATTTACCGTCACATGATTTCTTCAAATCGTTCGTTTAATTATTTTAATAATTTGTGGGTCTTTTCTGATTTAAATTATTCGCTCGAAACCAGGCTTTGTCCTTCATGGCTTCTGGTTTAAAAAGGGGAGACGATTTCAAAAACAAAGCGGCTTTCCCTCACCAAGATTCAATGACAAAATGGGTTGCGCGTCTCGCGTTGGGCTTAGTGTTGGTCTCGATGTGCCTACTGCTGGACGCTATCAAGGTGAGTGTCAAATCTCTCTTCTGCTCAACTCTCGCTGGAGCTGTATCGCAGCACCGTTGGTACGTCTTGGACCCCACAAGTTTGCACGAATTAGCCCAGGCAGCTATTGCCTCCTCGCCTGATGATACTGCTGGAATGATTGAGCACATCGTCTCAAACCTCACCGCCACATATCCATCCTCTACGATTGCTCTGAACACAAAGTCTAGTGAATGGGTGTTCAATAATGCCGGCGGTGCAATGGGCGCAATGTACATCATCCATGCCAGCATCACGGAATATCTCATCATCTTCGGAACTCCTTTGGGTACAGAAGGACATACAGGTTTGCATACAGCCGATGATTACTTCAATATTCTTGTTGGAGAGCAATGGGCATTCAGTCCAGGTCAATTGGAAATGGAACGGTACCCTGCTGGAAGTGTTCATCACCTTCCAAGAGGAACCGCAAAACAGTATAAGATGCATAAAGGATGTTTTGCACTGGAATATGCGCGCGGTCAGTCTCTTTATGCCTGGCCTTGTCGTTCGTTCTAATCTCTGAGCCTATTGTATAACTCTAATAGGCTGGATTCCTCTTATGCTCCCATTTGGCTTCGCTGATACCCTCACATCGACGTTGGATATACCCACTCTATATCATACAATTAGAGTGACCGGTCGCGAGATACTTCGCAACTTGTTCATCGGCAAAATCTAATGTAGAGCCAGACCTTTCGAAGGTGCTGCATGTCTTACAGGAAAATATGGTCTTGCATAATACAATCTTAACATTCGCTTCATTTTTCTTCATTTTTTGCTGTTGTTCCTCTCGTGACACCAATTTGAAGTACAGTGAGGATATAGTATATACAATATATACATAGTCTGCCATGGTTTCCATTGAAAGCAGCCAACTAGGGGTTAGGCATGAGACGAAGTTTATGCAAGACCGCCCATGATTCTACAGGTCCGTTACAGTTGACGAACCAGATTTCGTACGCATCGAACCCAGAAATCCAATCATCGCCCGCTCCATCTCTGCCGCAATTGACCTCTACACCACCCCCGGTTGGACCAATGGTGCGAATCCTACTAGAAGTCTCCAGCTGATTTCTCCATTCTTGTCTCTCTTTTCTTGCCGCGTCATCCTCATCAGCAATGTAACACAATGATAAATGAGGAAACAAGGGTGTTCGAGGTTCCAGATCCAGAGTAGTGTGAATGTCTTTATGGAGGGAGACAAGGTCAGGAGAAGGCTGTACAGCTATGTAGACAGAGCGGAAAAAGTGATTTCCTATGTTGACTGATTTGAAGTCAATTCGAATCTTACACGGAAGATGGTGTGAAATTGACTCTCGGAGTTGTTCAAGGGTTAAGTGAGAGGAAGAAGGCGGAGCAGCGAGAGTGATATGCGGATGAAATTTAGGATAAGACCGAGTTTTGGAGGTGCCTGAATGCATAGACATGATTATTCTCAGTTTTGCAGAGTCTTCATCAGACGGCACGACCCACAATGTCACCATTTCGGATATGTTTGATGATAGACGAGATGAAGCCCGATTCCAACCGCTGCTCAACTGAAGAATGCGTGTGGATTCGGAATCGAAGCTCCCACGCCTCACTCCTTGAGTTTCCTTCTACCACTGCCCCGTTCGCTACCTAAATATCATACAATGGCGATTCGCAAAGGCTTCATGAAAAATTGGTTTGCTGTTGAGGTGAATGCGACTCTTTTCTAATCCTCAAGTTGAATTGACCTTCGTTTTAGGCCGTCCCAATGTAAAGCATTTTGGCTATGGCTACATATTAGCACGCTAATCCCTGGTTCTTGCACCAGCTACACAATTGTCGGTGGGGTCGTTGTTGGTGCAAGCTGGTATTTATACCGTTTGGCTATGGGTCCTACTAGTGAGTTCTTGATTCTCTTCCAGTGATTTCTAACCCACTGACGCTCTTACTCCCCTCCATCGTTTACAGTCCAATGGACAAAATCTAACCCGACCCCGTGGAACTCCATTAAACCTAATCAGAGCACCAAGATCATGACTGTTAACCATGATGCTGAAAAGTAAGTCGCCGATCCTGATTCGCAGCCCATCGCTTACTTACACCTTGGTCCTAGGTGGTCGAGAGACAAACTATAGAGGGAAGGTACTCGAGAATTCTTACCAGAATTTGTTTATATCGTATCACTCCGAGAATTGCAGTTCTATATTGTGTTACGAGCTGATGCAAGTACGCCTGTCACTGCTTGGCGGGTGGTTGAACGGGCGTGTTGCCCATCGGCTGACGGTCATCAGAGGCAAAAGGATAGATAGAATGGTAAAATGAATCTTACAACTCTGTGGGTCTGTGCCAGATATTTGCACACAGTGATTGAAGATGAATCTGAGAAAGGTCGAGATCGTATCCTTATCTGAAGGACTTTCTCCACCAGACAATTCCAGACATGGCGCGCACACAGCGCCACTGGCGGTCTGGCCCTCTACCCTTCGTTTATCGTTAGCCCGATGCTTCGATGTTGCTCCATGATCAATAAATGATCGATAAGTCGTTGCTGGTCCAAGTCTAGCACATTCTGGTTCGTCCCATCCGTCTATTCATTTTGATTTTCAAAGGGCTAGACGTGACTGATAGCTTCCCGGGTGGTCGCACTCTAGCGACACTCCGCTGTGGATGGGCCCGGAATGGGCAGTGGGTGCGCTTCAGTATTTATTGAACTGCCTCTGACGAGTTCACAATTCACCTTTTACACCCAACTCAACTCACCCCACTCAAACTTCCCCTGCCCCCAACTCAGATTAATTCATCTCAATCACCAATAATATCATACGATGTCGATCAACTTCCGCAGAAACTTCATGAAGAACTGGTTCGCTGTCGAGGTAGGACTTATTCCTTTGTCGCTGGGCCAAGCTGATGATTGTCAATAGGCAATCCCAATGTATAATAAGGATCTTTGCTTAAACATTCAGATACTGACCTGACATTGTCTGAAGTTAGTGCATTGTTGCTACTGTTGTCTCGGGCGGAACATGGTTCATGGCCCGTTCTGCCATGGGTCCTACAAGTGAGATTTCTATAAGCCGTTGCGTGAAGATGTCGCTGACTTCAACATTTGTGTTCTGTGTTACAGTCCAATGGACGAAAACGAATCCTACCCCCTGGAACGATATACGGCCATATCAAGGCACTAAGCTCCTACAGGTACAGTCGAAGTTCGACCAACGGTGCGTAATGCGTTCGCGTTCTCCGTTCGAATTGTGTTGATATTCTTGAATTAGTTGGGCAAGAGATAAATTATAAACTATAGCCAATAAACCCAAATACTCCGTCAAAATTCCGGATGTTGTATCTTTTGGATGTCTGCATAAAGCGGTGGCATCCTTAACTCATACCAATAATACTGTATTTGTACTATCTACTCTTTTCTCTATGCACTTTATCCATGTTGCCTCCCGGTTTCCTGTCGGTCCGTGGAAGGTCCGCACAATTGCGATCGATGAAGCGATATGGTATGGTTATTGAGACATCCAATGTTTTTCCGCGTTACTCGTTGACCATCTGAACCAGCTCGAGGAGCTTGATAGCCTTTGTATTTTACCTTCATGGTTACGCCTGCGCCGCTGAGCTTGATCGTCCCTGGCGAAGCTGCTGTGGACGAGGAAGAAGACAAGGCATTACCAGGAGCTCCCGTAGTATGATCAATCTTGATCAACCATACTAACAGCTAATTATCGCGTCTAGGCACTGCTTGAAAACGCCCTCGGTCTTCCTAGTTTGATTCTCGGTGCTGGGACTCTGAGCAATCAATATAACAGCAATGACCATCTGTCCAGTTTTGCGCCTCTGCGTTTGGTCCGTCTCGCGTTACGGTAAGTGGACAGAATACTCAAAGACAGAGGAGGCCATGCCCAATTTGACGATACAGCTATGGTATTAAGGCCTTCGACACGTCAATCTATTATGGGCCTTCGGAAGTTGTTCTTGGAAATGCTCTCCGTTTTGTGAAGGACGAGTTCCCGAGAGAATCATATCAATTGGTATGCTATATTGAGTGTTTCTCCGAAAACAAAACATGATCTACTCACTATCAGCCTTCTTTCTAAAGATGACTAAATGTGGTCGTTTTGGTGCAAATTCATTCGACTATTCACCTGCTGCGATTCGGAATAGTGTGTTGCAAAGTTTACAACGGCTACAAACGGAATACCTGGATACAGTCTATTTACACGACGTGGAGTTCGTGTGTACTCCTGTGCAAGCGAAGCAAACAGGCAATCACGCGTTAGCGCTCACAGAGGAGAAGGCCGCGTATGGGTTAGAGGAAGGCCAGGAAGGAGTTATTCATGGCGAAGGTGATCAAAAAATTTTGAATGCTTTTGCGGAGTTGAGGAAAATGAAAGAGGAGGGCCTGATAAGGAGTATCGGTATTACTGGTATGTTTTGTCCTTCACTCTGCATCTCCATCTTCATGACATTCGTTTTAAAGGCTACCCAGTAGCCACTCTCCTCCGCCTGGCGCTTCTCATTTTCCATAACCCACCATACGAACCGCTCGATGTCCTCCTTTCCTATTCTCACATCTCTCTTCAAAACTCGACGTTTGCCGAATTCGTTCCTCATTTTCGGCAACGTGCAAAGGTCAAACAATTGGTCGCTGCTTCGCCTTTTAGTATGGGCTTGCTTACTCCGTCGATCCCGCACTGGCATCCGGCACCGGAAGGATTAAGAAAGGCTGTTACCAAAGCTCGAGCTCAGTACGGTGGGGATGGATTTATTGATGTTGCCCTGGCGTACTCAATTCGAAGATGTGGACCTGAAGATTTGGATGTGCCGCTCGTGGTGGGTGTGAGTACGCCCGCAGAAGTACATAAATGTGTACAGGTTTGGAGAAAGGTCCATGAAAAACCGATGAGTGCCGATGAACAACAGAAGGAGGCAGAGGTCCTAGAAGCTTTCAGTAAAGCTGGTTTCTTGAATTGGTCTTGGGCTTCCCCGGATAGAACGTCCGGATTAGGTAGACTCTAGATAGGGCTTGGTGATATTCCACTGGTTACATAGTACTTACCGGGAAGATTTTTTTGTTTACAATTTCTGTTTCCGGCCCGACAACAATAACACTTTCCGATTTATGTCTGCAATCACGATAACCTACACCGTCCATCCTCCTATCGAATCAGTCTCTCCTGATGACTTACCTACTTCTCGTACAATTGAAGTGCCAGTCAATGCCTCACAAGATGGTGGAAATTCGTATTACAGCGTCTTACACGGAGCTTTGGAGAAAGCTAGGAATGAAATTGGAGCTGATTTGACGATCTGGAGAGATGCAGTTGGAAAACTGGAAGTGAGCAAAGAGACAAAGAAGGAAAAGAAGGAAGATGATGACGGAGAAGAGGAAGAAGACGAGGGATGAATCGTGAGTATAATTACTCCATTTGAGTGAATAGTACTTATTCACCTCCGAAGCTTTCTGCGCATGAACGAGGGATGAACGAGACGAAAGTATTCTAGGCTAACATAATGTAGGCCTCGAACCTATTGATCCTCCTCCCATGCAATCTTCCCTTGTTCTCTCCCCTCTGCTTCCCCGCCTCGCCCATATCTTTTCTTTCTAACATCGACAGCGTATTCTCTTAGTTGACACATAGTACTATAGGTTATACACTTCATCCTTGGCTTCAGTATCTTCGTACCTCCTAGTGATAAATCATTCAAGTCAAGGGTCAATTAGCAGGATCAGTTAGCAGGATAATGCCATACCTAAAGAATCACAATGAAAAAATGAACATAGAAATTACGGAGAATATTTTGTTATTAGATGGTTGGCGCTGAAGTATTAAAAGATGAGAAAGCAAGGACACTACAGTTTACTGTATATCTATCGTAAATTCGGGTCACCGCCGTACAAGACTTAGATGTCGATAGTTCGATAATCATATGTTAGTAACCCGAGCCAACCTTTCAGTCCTGGCCCCTGTCTTCAGCTTCAACCAGTTTTGATCTCAATGAGAGTGGCTCTGAACACAGCTTTTTCACAATTGATGGGCCATGTCTGCAGGAAGTGGCCCCGCTTATTGTGGCCCAAGCTTTGACCCGGGCATATGTACATAAGAACACTTCCGTGAGACTACGAGGAAGCTCTTTACACTGACCGGAACCCTCGTACTCGCCAGCTATGCCTAAAAAGAATATGAGAACAAGGACCAGAGTTGCGAAACGTGAGCTAGGGGTCCGTACGAATATTACCATCTTGGTCATACTGCATTTGACATATGTGTTTTATTTTTGCAGAGGTCCTCTACGGATGAAGTGTCAGCTGGGCACTCTCCTGAGAAAGACTCTGATCTCGCCTCTGTAGACTCTTTACACTATAGCTCGAATGAAGAGGAATTGAGGCTGTCTGGAAATGAAAAAACTCGGATGCTGGCGTATCTACATGAAGTACTCAAACAAACCATTACTGGGCGAACTGTGCCGTTCCCACTGCATGTTGCTTTCGCCGAAGACGTTCCACTTGACCACAGAGGAATAGCTCCCCCGCGCGGACCGGGAAGCACCGTTGGGTTTTGGGAATGGGAAGGGGAGCGATATCGATGGGGCATCCCGCTAGCACATCTGGCAGAAGGAATGTCGAGGTTGGCTTATCCGGATGCGATGGCGTTCGACTCTAGGGAATGTTTTCAGAGATCTATGAGGTTTGAATTAGTGGTCAGTTTTATATCATTCTCCTCCCTACAGCTGATACAAACTTGACCTGCAGTGGCCAGGATATTTGCATCAACGTTGGCTGGTATCATTGCCTCTATATGATAACCTCGGTAAGAGTATACAATTCACGAAGAAAGAACTTGGGAGATTCATAGCCTGTCAGTATCGAAGCTTTGCAGAGGTGAGCTTATACACATACTGGTCGTCGCAAGAGCTTTGAACGAAGCACGTTAGCTATGTACCACACACCAAATCACCTGCAAAGAACCTGCTTGGCAAATCGGTTCAGGAGGAATCACATTTCAGGACATGCGCATTGCGACATTCTGGAATATCACCAAAGACATTTGGCGCGCAGAAATCACCATAGATGCGCCAAACAACGGTTGGCCTGCCTCACGGTGGGAGTATTACTCGTTGACCGGCGCGGAAGGGTGTTACAATAAGATAATCCCAGAAAGGGAGGACAAGAGATGCCCTTCCTGTACCACCGTGCACAAGACCGATCCGGGGCTTAACTGATAAAAGCGTGCGTCCAGGGTGTTGATATATTCTTATCGGCTTGAGGTATTTGTGGTCATGGCTGGAAGAAAGAAAAAGTCCTGTATTGCACAAATGAGTCCTGTATAGATACAACGCGTTCATTCACTTATATTCTACCACCTCCATTCGACCTCACCAGAAGATCGACCCCTGACACCTTTGTATGGCTTGTAGTTTTCCTTCGCATTCGTTACTTTGAGTTGGCCAACTTTCAATGCCGAGTACGTATGAGACGATATATCGAAGCGAACGCGAATTGCATGTGAGGGACGTGTAGCACGAGTTCTAGTAAAATCCTCTGAGCACGAATTGGGCATGAATATGGATTTGACTCACCCTGTCGAAAACGATCCATGTAACGACCAACTGCTCGACGGCGATACAATTGGTATCTCCCAACGTAGGACCTACGGATATCACCAATGGCGTACAAAGGAAATTGAACAAGATCAGCGTACCGTTTTTTGAGCATCAAAAGACCATGAAGCACCACTTGACGCTCCGGAAGTATCCAAATTCCGACTTCCACCAGCATTTATAAACCCGCCACCTCCAGATCCGCGTGACACATTGCAACGTATCGCACCTGCGCCTGCTCCCAAATGAATATCTGCTACTATGTTCTCCAATGCATGGGTCGAATAACGTGAGGTAAGTGTAACGTCGAACGAACCGCCAGAATCTTCCAGTTCGACGATAGCTTTGATCATGAAAGGAATAGCGAGGTTACTTCTTGATGACATGGCAGATGGCAGAGACTGTTGGGTAAGTGACGAAGAGGGAAGAGGATTCGAAGAGAATGTGTAATCCATGAGTGTGAAACGGCCATCTGGAGGAACAAAGGATAGCATTTTATCACGGTTCCAACGGTGTAAACTGGTGTAAGTTAACAAAAATCTAAATGACTATGTATAGATAACACACCGAACACAAGGATGCAAAGCGCAATCGTCTAGCACCTGAGGGTTGGTGAAATTCAGAGAGCAGTCGGGTGTCCCTGTACAAAGTTTGAACTTAGGAATAAATTAAAGGACGGCATAATCCATACCAGAAAGCTTTGCGTTAGCTTCAATCTTGCCATGGACATGGCTAGACACAACAGTACCGTTTCTAACAAGATATCAGAATCCTCAGAGCCCCTGTAATTTATGAAGAGAGTTCACACTTGTTTACAATGGCCTTGAGTTGTTCGACTATGTCGAAGTAGATTTCATTGTTGTTGTATCGTACACCCGTTTTCCGCCAAGGTAGTGGGGAGGAAAATGGTCCTACTGCAGCACCTGCTCCAAAGCCAGAGTTGATAGTAGAGTTGAAGTTTGTGCCAGTAACACTGAGTAACTTGTTCAACAAGGAAGGTGGTATTACGATGTCACGCAAGGCGTTGGAGTATGTGGTTAGGGGATGACCCCCGGAGTCCAGAGTTTCCTCAAACAGCTATTCGGAGAGGTTCGTGTTAGCAGAAATAAGCGGAGAGAGGCGATGATAATTTACACACCTGGTACACAATATCGAAATTATCCCTCAGAGTAGCAGCGGACACAGTTCCCAAGTATTCTCGCAGGATGTCGATGAAAGTTTGTAGAAAGGCAAAGGCAAGTAGCGGGTCCACTATTGATTGTTGTTAATAGACATATATCTGCAGTAAAAATGTTCGATGCTCACCGTCACCGCTGACTGGACACA
The DNA here is from genome assembly GCA_027886305.1 of Lentinula aff. lateritia. Classification (NCBI taxonomy): domain Eukaryota; kingdom Fungi; phylum Basidiomycota; class Agaricomycetes; order Agaricales; family Omphalotaceae; genus Lentinula; species Lentinula aff. lateritia. Next base: position 36,025 of record MU795191.1, read on the forward strand.
GGAATCTCAAATCTCCTACTTCGACGTGGCAGCACGCGCTCGAACCGTTGGCAGTATTCAAAGGCGGCACATATATGACAGAATCGACATCTGCTGAGCGTTCCGCTTTTTGTAAGGCGTTGTTCACCGCGTCGATATGCAATAGTGAATATGCAGTGGTACTGGACCGAAATCCAGATTGTATAATCGGACGTCTTAATTGGTTTCAGCAAAGCAAGTCAAACAACAATCCTATTTACTCACCCGTAATGATCCAGAATTATTATGCCGTCTAGAGCCATACTGAGTACTGGGTACACGCTCGCCTGAGGCTCGAGTTGGTCAAAGTGAGAAAAAGTCTGCCCAATTTGGTAACACCCGGATTATAGGTTCACGGCCTGAATCTCAAATTTCTGTCTCCCTGATTCGCACAAGATCGAGTATAGGATTTTCTACATATTACCATCTTCTAGCCAACAGCCTCCCTGGTTTAGTACCCGGTGCGCGAGACTGGGAAATTTGGCTACACGGCCGGGTTCCTGATGAGAGATAGATAGATAGATACGAGAGAGAGAGAGAGAGTATCCCGAAGCCAAGTTGAGTGCACTGTGCAGAACTATTATGTAGCAGTGGACGGAAACCACCCCTTGTTGTTGTTCTAGTTTATTAATGTGACTTTATCTGGGGCAGTTGAATATGATTCACTAACCCCTCTAAGAAAATGATCTCTACTAGTCCGCTTGAGTTGAGTATTAAAAGGGATCCCAACGGAGTTCAAACGAGCATAACTAGACCACCAGTTACAAAAGGATACCTGCGAGACTCATAGGGTGGCATATATTCATCGAAAAGAGATGAGTGGTGGGAAAACATAGGTAGCAGATAATGCATTTTGTACACTGAAATACAAGGAAAGGCGTCAAGCCTTCACCAATAAGGATATGTGGCAAACATGAACAAGGGGTCAAGGTAAAAAGGGGATTGAACAGAGGGTGAAGATAGATATGTCACCTTGACGTAGACGATGGAATGGGAGGGATAGATTTTTCGAAGAATGCGAGGGTAAGGGAAAAGAAAGAGCATAAAGTGGTGCAAAAAATTTACAAGTGTACAAGGAATGTTCAAGAATCATAATCGTATGCGGACCGCGCACCAAAATGTGCTATGTCTTATCAATGTACATACAGTTGAAGTGTCCATTAGAAGCTTTGATTGGACGAAGAATCAATACAGAAATTGAATAGTCATTGTTGGGACTGCTCACCTTAAAGATAGACAACGGCACCATCGCACTTTTGGCACACATCATTAAAAGAATGTTGTGTACGCGAACCCTCGTGCTGTAACCTTAACTTTAATCGCTCCAACTGCTTCTGCTTCGAAACGTATGATTTGAACTTGGCGCCCGCTGGTGTTGTAGACAAGTCAACTCTCTGTAGAACATCACCCTGATCGACATTCGATACAGAAGTTCGTGCAGTCCACGGCCGTGGAATGAGGCCGGTGATGACCTGGAGAGATAGCTTTGGAGATGACATGATGGAGGATAAAGAGGGAGAAGAAAATGAAGACTGGAGTGTTTTTTCGTCGGTAGAGATAGGCTGAACAAGATTTGTGGCTGTAGATGTGGAGACCAAAGTAGAAATGGGGACAAAGTCGTTCAAGCCGACTAAGTCTGTTTGGAAAGAACCGGAATACGATTGACTGGACGACAAACTTGGGCTGGTGAAGGAGTGATCCGAGTCGGAAACTGACCTGTTAAGAGAAAAACGAGGATGATCGTTCGTCACTATAGCTCCACCAACTGCAAGCACCAAAAGAAAAGGAATCAGTACTACGTACAGCTAGAATTGACAAAGTTGAAGGAGGATTGAATAGCCGAACCATTTGAATCGTTATGCCTAGCTCTCGACGTAGAACTGGTGCTGTTGGCAGCCATCAAAGGTCTTCGTACCGGCTGCCGGATGAAGCTAGCGACCAGAGGCTTCTCTCGAACTGACGGTTGTTTGCGCATTGGGCTAGAAGAAGTGATAGGCAGCGGTATGAACGAGGACATAGCTCCTCCGCGCTTAGTTGGCGGAGTGACAAATGACGACATTGGGCGGACAGGTAGTTTTGATAGAGTGATTGTCGGTGATGATTCGAGAATATTTGGAGATGAAGTGGGGGTATTGAATGACAAGGTTGGGCGGGGAATGGATGATGGCGATGGAGAAGAGATCCGAACGCTAGAACGCGGAGGAGTTGCCATTGCTAAGGTATGCGGAGGTGTAGAAGAACGAAGTGGTAGCTCGAAGTTAAAAGGGACGTCATCATCATTCCCCTCATCAGACTCTTCGAAGATAGGTACGGGTTTTCGAGTAGAATTGAAGCGGGGATGAGTTCTCGTGTCCTGAACGTTGACGATACGATCCTGTTGCGCGATCTCATCGGTCTCCTCCTCTGCATCAGTTTCTTCATCATCAGAATCTTCAATATGAGGAGATAGGTATTCGTCGTTGTCATCCTCTGCTGCAGGAGTCAAGGTGATCTTGATTCCAGCATTATCACCAAATATGTCGTCGTCGTCGTCAACCCTGGTCTGCTCGTCATCGTCTTCTATCTCTTCTTCTTCGCTAACGACAGGCAGAGATCGGGGAGAATCTTGCTCCTCCACAACTATGCCGATAATATTTGAAGGAAGGGCAAACGGCATAGCCTCATTGTCATCAAATGCCTCTAGACCCTTGGCAAACAAACCCTTATTGTGCTCGTAGGTGTATAACGAGGGAGAAACTGGTGACCGAGATCCGGTGGAATCCGTTTCAGAGTCTTCAAGACAATCAAAGAACTTGTCTACATCGTTTTTAGGGTCGTGAGAAGTGGAAGTACTTTGGGCTCTTGGGAATGTCCATGTCTTGGATAAAGACCCAACTGAACGGTGCACAGGAACCACAGTAGCTTGCACACGAGTGGATTTCAACGCATCCATATTACTCGCAGCAGAAGGGACAGGAGAAGATGACAGTGAACGAGAGCCAGGAGTAAGTGTAGCAGGTGTATTACTGCCAGATCCTGAAGAAAGGGTCGAAGCGCGAATGGCAGGCGAGGATGGTGTTAGTACGTCCATCCGAAGATGAGTCGCCAAACGAGGCTTGAAATTTTCATGAATAGAACCGAATGACGAAGAGGAATCAGGAGATTGGAAGGTAAAATCTTCCTCCTCTTCATCTTCATACCCAGCTAACCCGTTGTCTTCTTCCTCCAATAAGTAATCCGCCTCGACGTCCTCTTCAGGAATTTGCGAATCATGAACATCGAGGTCCCCTTCATTCTCTTCAGCAACAGGTTTGAGCGAAAAGCCAAAGCCATGATCACTATCAAAAGACCCGAAGTCCACATCAGTGGAACTTTCCAACGAATCAACCGAGTCGTAGTGCAGACCCCGGTGCCAAGCGCTAGGAGCATGCTCGGTATCATGAGAGGATCGTACGGTGGAAATCACCATCTCATCCCTTCTCATTTTGCTCAACGTCGCCGCTTCCACTTTCCAATATTCGCACTCCCCCAATAAATGAGCATTTTCCTGTACGGTACGCTGTTTGTCTGCCTCAAGAGCGCGGATTTGTGCCGTTAACTTAGCAATCTCATTGTTTTTCTCCTCTTCCATTCTTGCCATCTCATCCTTGGCCTGTCCGTATTCTTTCGCAAATGTGTTCTTCTCTGCTTCAAGGAGATTGGTACGAGAGCGCGCGACCCACGCCTCTCGGCGTTCACCTTCCACCCGCTTGCCGAGGAGACGAATCTGCTTTTCCAGGTCTCCAACTCTTACTCTCCAACCATCAACATCCCTTTTCAGCTCATCCCGTTCGGCTTTGAGATCAGCAACAAGCCTAAGCATCTCGTCACTAGGTTCCGAAGAGATGGACATGTCTTCAGAATCAGCGACTGAAAAGGAAGATGAAAGAGGTCGCGAGCCTGGGATAGACGACACTGACGTGTGCCGTACGATCAGAGCTTTTTCCAAGTCCTGTATTCGAGACAACAGCGCATTGTGGGACTTGAACAAAAAATGTTGCTCGCTTGCGCTTAGCGGTCTATGGCTGTAAGAAGCATTTGACTGGAGAAAATCCTCGTCGTTACTTGTACCGTTAACACTAGTATTGCTGCCTAAGCTGGTATGGCTGTATCGACGCTCTGAAAAAGTGGGAGTCATCTCAGGTGTAGGTAGGCCAGCGGCGGCGGATGACTTGTAAGAGATACTGCTGCGTCGGATGGGAAGAGCACAAGATGTCTCATCCATAGATCCACGTGAAGTAGAAATTTGCAAATTCACTGGACGAGCGCGGAGATGTGGTGTCGGAGAAACATCATTGAACGAGGTGTGCGTAGGTTGCTCATCATTAGGTACCAGTGACAAAGACCTTAGACCTGATCGAATACTGGGAGTTAAAGATGGTGTATGTAAGCCGCCCGCAGTGAGTGAGAGAGGTCGTAAAGTAAGAGTGGCTGCTCCGGGACGTGAGACTGTTTGCTTTGCAAAAGCATCGTCGGGAGTAACGGGCGTATTTGGTAGCTTGTCGTCGTTACTCAGTGGCACTGTACTAACAGGAAGTTTCCGAAGAGACGATTTTTGAAAATCCCAATCCTCTTCCTCCTCTTCTTCTTCGACTAAGGTATGAAGCTGATCCTTCGATAAAGAGGGCTTGAAAGATTCCCGTTTACCAAATCCGGTATTTGGTGCAGTTGAAAACAACTTAGACGCTGCATAGAAAAAGACATGAGCCAAGTTTCATACAATTCCCCTTACATTCGATACTTACAAAAGTCAAACATCTTCTTTTCAACTTCAGGACTTGATAGTTCAGGAATTTCAACCTTGGAGAAGGAAGCATCATTCTGTTTCCCTTCGAGGGCCCACAGCGCTCGGCGACGTACAGAGTCCTTTTCGATGATATTGTCCTCGGACGAAGACGCGGGTAGGTCTGGAAGACCCATGATATCAGCGGATTCGTGGCGGGTGGAAACGGAGGACCGTCGCCGATGGTGAGAATTCCGCTTGGAAGAAAGGACGGGCATGGAGTTGGTCGTTGGAAGAACAGTCAAGTCATCCGAGTTAGTGGAAGTGGTTAGAGGTAAAGAAGCAGCAGATGAAATTGAACCATTGCGAGAATGGGAACGAGAGTGTTTGTGTTGCTGGTTCAAGGTCATAGATGCTGGCAAGGGCTTGCCTAGTTTGAAGGATTCGAACTTGAAAAGGTAAGAATTAGATGGGATCATGTAGTCACAACGATAAATACATACACGGAGCTGTGCGGCAATATCGTCTTTTGCGTTATCAATGGTCTGCATTATATGTTGTTGATTTCTTTTCTAGGTTGTGGCGGGTCGAAAATGAGATGAAAGAACGAATAACCTGACAAGGCGTGGCTGTTAAACGAGAGGACTGATCCTACGTTGCAAAACGAGGGGATCACAGGAAGTTGGTAGACGACTCAGCGCTGAACCGTTGGCTGCACAGTTGGTGGGGAAAAGAAACCAGCAGAACGAAATCAACCCCACGTGATGATCAGTCATAAATCGCCTGCGGAGTCGCACCGTTGTCAAGGTTATAACTCACTGGAAAAGGGCCTCGTACCGAGGCACTCACCTTCCTTGCTCGAGGCTTTCTTATTCAGGACCGGAAGCTGGAAGAGTCAGTACACGATGACAAGTCTCATTTCTCAGAGTTTACTGGCTCTACTTACATAGTACCATTCATCTTCAATCAAGTATGCTAGGATACTGTGCAGCATAAATTAAAATCTTCTCATGGAGCCTGATATGGTAATTGGGTTGGTGAGAAGCGCACGCAAATTGTGGGAAAATCACTGATTTGTTTGTACATGTGTACAAAAGACACCAGGAACTGCTTCAATTGTCGGTGGCAGATAGACCTTGACAAGCAAGGTGATAAACGATGGCTAGTACCACACTTTTCCTGCTCTGCGATCTCCAGAGCATATTTCGTTAGTAACAGCTTTCTGTCGGTGAATTCTGATCATCATAGAAACACTTTCTAGGTACTGCGATTTATGAATACAACCATGTTGTTGCGACGACCAACAAAATGCTCAAGTTTGCCAAGGTTCATACCATCGTATCCTATTGTATCATCGTTGCGGTCTCAACGTGTAAGGAAAATGTTATAGCTTTTCGAATATCCTGTCATAGTAACGACACAGAATGTCAAAGGTGGTATCTTCGTGCCCACTGTTCAGATTGACTGAACACCCAGCTCTATCTTTACAGCGCTTGGTCCAATTGATCCACAAGTTGATCTTGCTTCTCTCGGAATTCTTCACCGACAGACTATTGATAAAACCCTGTTCTCAATGTTCATCCCGGAAATCCAGGCCCTTGTTTCGGAACTGGGAACCAAAACCGTAGTCCTTATGGGCATCGAAGTAAGACGCAGAAATCGCTCACCCAAACTTTGAAGTGACGCATCGCCTTATCCCCAGTCACATATCTGCATCCTTCAAACAGCATTAGAACTCTTGAGCCAATCCTCGATATCCAAAATCAGCGAAGTCTATGTTGTTGCCGATGCGGTTTCTTCATGCAATGCATTTGAAGTACCTATTGCGCTCGACGCCATGCGCCATGCTGGAGTGAAAGTGCTCAGTAGCGAAAGTATAGGTTTTTTGCTTATGCGAGATGCTTCTCTACCTTCGTTCAGGGAATTTGCGCGCATCGTCAAGGAATCGAAGGGCAGTACGAAAGCTGCTGGGGAAGCCCTCCTTCAGAGGACCTCACTGTGAATAATACGAATTTCATGTATCATTCAGTCTTCGAAATTGTACATACCTTTTCGGATTCAACCCTCAGTTCTGTATGGATCGTTTTACGAGAGAAGGCTTCAATTACCCGATTGGCCAGTGCAGAAAATCCGATGACATTGTCAAGCGTTGTCACCGGTCCAAAGAATACGATGTCAAGTGGTCAACTCTGTCGAACCGGAGACCTCGGTCGAAGTCGTAAAAAAATGTCCCAATTTTCGCGGAATTATAATTTACATATGCAAAGGGCAGTACACTGTTTCTCACAGCGTTGTATTCTGAATCCAATCCAGTACAACCCGTTCTGCAATTTCCAATCCATTCTTCTCCATGAACATCATATGTGCGTTCCCTTTGATACCCACACTTGCTAGCTCTACATGTTTTACCGGTACTCCCGCCTGTGCTAGGAAACCCACCGTACAAGCATCATATATCGCATGATAACTCGACTCCGAAGTCACTACTAACGTCGGTATTTCTTTCAAGTTGACCATTTGCCTTGCTGGGGCGGCTTGGCGATAACATGTTGTACCCAACGAAGCATTCGAAAGAGATGGAACAATCTCGGTTTTGAGATCAGATGCAGAGGAAATTGGTGGTGAATAGGTTACAGGAATTTCGGTTACGCCAAAAGGACGGGCAGGGGTAAGCGGAGGGAAAACAGCGTTGATGAAAGGAGGTCCGATAGGTTCAAGAGCAATGATAGTCTTGACGAGGGTTGGACGGGAGTCGCCTAGGATCCAGCCGTACTGACCAGATTGTGAATGAGTGAGGAGAACCACAGGCTGGAGATAAAATACATAAATCAGTTATGTATCTTTAAATTGAGCGTAAAGAAGGCTACATACACCAATAAGGTCCAAAAGTTCACCTAGAGCCTTCCTTACCTTCACCGAGCTCTCTTTGTCCGAGACTAAACTAGGCATTGTTGAAGCGTAAAAATTATCAAAGATTGGGTCTCCTGCTGTTCCATTCCCTGGCCATTGTGTATGTAGGGCTGCTTGAGGCCATAAATGGAACTGTTTCACTGCAGTGAAATGGGACGAGATGTAGGTGGCGTCGAAATCGGATTGGTTCCCGTCGACACCCATTTGCCATGCGGACCGCCCGCGAGAGGGTTGGTCAACAATGTAGACCTGGTAAAAGGCAGAAGTTTGAGGGCTAATATAGGATCGATTGGTGAGACCTAGGCAGAATTACTAACCTCGAAGCCTTGGCCCATAAAATAATCCGCCCAACCCGGTCTCCCATCAGGCGTATTTAGAAAATTTGTTCCAGTCATTCCGTGTCCGTGGATCATTAATATCGGCAGTGATCGAGTGACGTTCACTGGGACGAGACGTTCCACGTATATTTGTCCGAAGGCTATCTCACTTCCGTTCGTAGTTCCCGGAGTGTTGACATACTGCTCGCCAATATAGAAATAGTTCCGGTGGTGAAGGGTGCCTTCAACTAGTTGGATTCGAGATGAAATACCTGTGGTCGTTAAGTGTAGAAGGGTGAGAAGGAAACAAACACCCAGGAGAAAGATGAACATCTTTTGACGAAGCGATTAGGCGAGTGGATCAATCTTATATCGTGTTCAAACAGTGTGTTTACATTGAGTCCAACAGGACCCGACAATACCCTGTGATCCATGATTCTGGTGCAGGCAACACATGAGCTCTATTATTTTCTTAAGTATTATTGTACTAGGCTCCACTGTCGTGGATTGCCCCTTGCTTGGGTCAGGATGTTCATCATTGATATGAGGGCCAAGTAATCAGTATATCAGATATATGGAAGCTCAATAATCTGTGTGTACATTATATTGAGGGCATTTCAGATTTTCCTTGTATTCCACCACCA